>CM060089.1:17535249-17760249 GCA_030522485.1 Stenchaetothrips biformis
GTGCGTGGAGGAGGTTGAAACGTTGATTCCTTCGAAGAGAGAAGCGGTGCAATCTAAGACTTAAGTATCGACTTTTTTCCCTCAGTTATTGACTTTTCAGCCTTTGCTTACTTAGTTTTTTAAACAGCAATAATATGTATTATTATCCTTCTGTGACCATGTACAATATTGTTCTGTCTATATAGTCTAAATTGTCATCAATTAAAATATTATTTTTGAAGTCCATTGCGTATAGACTCTTTGTCAATAGCAAAAACTGACTTTAAGTCAATATAACGAACAAAATCTTACATAGATATTGAGGAAATAGTACGTTTTATTGATGTTTAAAAGTCTCTTTACCAAAGGTTAAAAAGTCTATCACAGTCTGAGAGGTGTGGTGCGGGCAGGTGGGAGAAGCGCCCGAGGGTGAAGTGCTGGGTTATCGGAGAGGTGCGTGGCGGGCGAATGGACGCACTGTAGGACGGGTTGAGCGGCGAAAGCGGCCATATACTCCTGGACGCGTTTTGAGGCTCACAGAGTGTGCCTAAATACAGGACTCGAAACCGAAACAAGTGGCCCGCCAATGGACTATACTGGCGCTCTGAAACGGAGGGAATTCATTGGTAGGGTCTTCAGGTTTACGCGTTCCAAGTGAGGACCTGTAAAGAGACCTGGAGCTCAATAACGCGTCTAGAGTCCGTGCATCTGAGAATCACTCTTATCAAACTATTTTAAGGCCATACAAAGATAAGCGGTCTTGTTAATAACCAAAGTATTTTGAGGCCATACATAAGCGTAAGAATAATACTTCGTAAATTGGACTAACTATGTTTCTTTGTTTAAAATAACTGCAATTAAGTTTTTGTAATATGTAGGCTCTAAATACATCGTAGATTTTAAGGCGTGTGGGCCGCACATACGCCGGTCTGTGTGTGTCCACTGTTGTTACGAACAGGACAGGACAGCAGCCGGACCGGAAATGGGTTGCCGGAGAGACATAAAAGGCTTACCCTGCTCAAATTTAAAACAGCGCAAAACGGAGAGATAGAAAAAGACATGGAAGATCGCAATAAACCTAGTTTTCTGTGTTATCTTTCCCGGCCGCGGACCTTTCTCCCGCTGCGTGTGCACTTCACAATACGACGCAGCTCATTTATTATTTTATGTGCAAATAATATTCCGCTCGCCTGATGAAGGCTCACACAGGGTGGAGTGCCGGTGAACCGATTCGAAAATTCGTTCTCGCTCTCTCTCTCTCTCTCTCTCTCTCTCTCTCTCTCTCTCTCTCTCTCTCTCTCTCTCCACAACGGATTGCCCTACTTCGACTCGGAGACAGAGCGACGAAAGACCGTGCCGTGTTCGGAACCAGCCTGCTGGCATGACAATCTGGTGTAGAGCGCGGCGGCGCACAGTGGGTCAGAAGACCGTTGCGGCGGCCAAAAAGCTAGACGCGTTTTTAGGTCCAGAGTCGAAAATGGGACTCAAATCGAACGTGTGACCCCACCAATGGATTCCTCGTTTGGAGTAGCAATCCATTGTGCTGTCACACGTCCGATTCGTGTCCCGTTTAGCGACTCTGGAGCTCAAAGCGCGTCTGGAATTTTAGATGCCTCAACGGTCTTCTGACCCACTGTGCGGCGTCGCGGCGAAAAATGGATTTCCAATGTCTTTGTGACAGGGGTGCGGCACAGCACAACACGGTGCGCGGCTCGCAGCCGCAAAGAGTTACCTCGCGCGCTGGATGTAAAAAGACGGAGGAGAGGAGGAGGAAAGGGACGCAGGACAAAAGGAACAAAGGGTTTGCTCTTCGGTATCCGCGGGTGAAATGGGGCGGATCAAGAAGAGTGGAAAAGTGAGGGGGGCGGCAGACGACGCACAGTGGGCCAGAAGACCCGTGGAGGTGGTCACAATCCCGAACGGGTCTTGAGCTCCAGCGCGTCGTTAAAGCGACGCGATCCGGGCGTGGGACCCCCACCAATGAATTGCTCTATACGAAATAGGAATCCCTTGGTGGGGTCACATGTTTAATTCGGAGTCACAGTCAAGCGACTCCGCGAGCTCAGAACGCGTCTAGATTTTTGGCGTCAGAGTTTCAACCACTTGCGCCAGTCTTCTGGGCCACTGTGCGACGCGGGACGCGGGCTGGCCGCCCGCCGTGAAGAGGGGCGATGGGATCCGTGTCCCGCGCGCCGTTGCCGTCATAAAGGATTATTTGACCACCGGTCTGGTCTGCTAGGTCCAGCGACCGCCCCCCCCCCCCTTTCCTACCCCCACCCCTTTGGCCGCCTCCGACACGTCCCTACACATCACAGTGTTCATGGCCCCGCTTTTTCCGGCCTCGGTGCGCGCCGCGGCCCACCGAGCGGCGTGGTCGCCGCCGTGACGCGCTGGGGCGCGGCGGCCAGATACGTCGCAGATTTGATCCGCACACCGCTGTGACACCGGGCCTCTGTTGAAAACACGTGTTGGGAACGCCACGAGAACTTGTTTTACACATAAAGTTGCCTCCCATCTTTGTTTAATCGAAAAATAACAAAAAACAACTCCCATGTTTCTATTTAGTTCCACCTGTACAGAAGCAAAAAAAGAAAAAAAAATAATTTTTTTGACGCTAAAAATGAATTGAACCAAACGTTTGACCCTAATGGATTTCTCTCAGCTCTGAACGAGGAATCCATTGGTGGGGTCCGAGGGGTTATCCACTCGCGAATCATGTGTACACTCAACTTGGGAATCATTCGTAATTTTTTCGAAATCTTATGGAAAATCCTCATAAGTACAATGGTATGTCGTCGGAATCTTGCAATAGTGTCCCAAAACAATCAGAAACAAAGGAATTTCTTCCAATATCCTCACTTTTCCCATGGGATTAGTTCAGGAATCGTGGGAATCCTGAATCGTGTGTACACCAAATAAGAAGTGGGTAACCCCTCGATGGGGTCACACGTTTGGGTCGAGTCCCGCCCAGCGACTCGGGAGCTCAAAACGCGGCTACAGTTTTAGCCGCCTGCGCCGGTCTTCTGGCCCACTGTGTGTGCTGAGCGCGTTCACCCCTAACTATCGCTGGTGCCAAGCCTCTCGCTTGTTCCCCCCGGGGCCTTGGGGGCAGGGCAGGGCCGGCATCTTGCGTAACGGAGCCTGCAAGAGCCCCGCATCCTCACCTCATTTAATAATTCAGTCGGTCGGCCTAAGTGGCAAGTTAAATCTGTCGCCACGCACGCTTCAACCATCCTCCACCCTGTGAACAACCCTTCCCACGCCTCACCCCCTCTTATCCCCCCTCCGCCCACGGTCTTTCCAACTTGTCTCAGGCAAGAGGGTTAACAGCATCATCTTCCGCGCAACACAACACCGACGCCGTATCGCTTTCCGAGTTACGTCAGATTGACTTCACACGGTCCGCGCTCAAGTTTTACGTACCGCTCGATTAAATTTTAAAGGGGTGCTTCAGCCGCTGTCTTCCAGAATTACGAGAAAATGTGATCAAAATTAATTATGTTGAGTCAAATGCGAGGGTTCCACCATTCAGCCCAGGAGTGTACACAGGATTACTGATTATCAGTGATTTCCTACAAAAATTGCGGAACACTATAATGGTGGCCAGCTAGGAGCACTTTTTGCCTATTTTCGTAAGGAACGCCCCTAAAAGCCGATAAAAAACAGCAAGAAATATCCAGTTTTTGGCATGTGATTACCGATGATTACTGGACGAAGTGTACTCACAATTACCAGAGTGTGTGAACCCCTCGGTCAAAGGACTTTATTATTGCAGTCTATGCCTGGTTCCAAGTCAAATGAATGTCCAATTCCCGCTCAAAGCCGGCACTCTGAATGTCTCACATAAATTCCCCATTATGAGAAGAACAAGTCAAACCGTTCCCGGCCGTTTTGGCGAGGGGTCCACCACTCAGCTCTGGAGTGTACACAGGATTACTGATTACTAGTGTTTACCAACAAAAAGTCTCAAAAAACTCTATAATTTTGGCCAGCTAGGACCATTTTTTGCTTATTTTCATAAGAATAACCCCCAAAATCCGATAATAACAGCAAAAATATCAGTTTTGCCATGTGATTACCGAGGTTTACTGGACGAAGTGTACACACGATTACCAGAGGTCCCCTCGCTTTTTGGGCTGCCTCGCTAAGAGCGGGGACGCGGGGGTCACTGCTGCGTGGCACAGCAACGGCGGCCTTCCCTTAAAAAGACACACCGCTCCCCGAAGTTGCGCGCGGTACTTTTTAAAACTGACTTGCTAACACTTGCCATGTTTCACAACAACAACAACAACAACAACAACAACAAACAATATCGGGAGCGGGCGCCTCGGCGCGACTAAGCCGGCTCCGTTCGGTTCGGCTCCGGCGGCAGCAAAATTGGAGAGTGGGCCATTTAAAATTCATGCGAAACGGGACAACGTTACGGCAGCACGGCAGCGTGGTGTGACGTGGTGTAGTTTGACGCGGCGGCGTGGTGAGGCGTGAGAAAGGGGAGGGGGAGTTGGAGAAGGGATGCGGGGGGGGGGGGGGACCGCCAAGGAGGACACACGTAATCCCATTTCTGGCAGACAAACCTCAGGATGCAACATCGTCGTCAAAAGTCATGCGCGACACGGAGCACTCACTTAGACACGGTCCGCGGACGGGGTAGACGACGTCACGATAAACCTTGCTCTCTGTTTGCCGCCGTCTCGTATTGTTTATGGTGCGAATGGCAACTGCACGCGAGGGGCAAACAATTTGAATTTTGGTGGACATTTTGCCTTAAATTAACGTGAAGTACCGAAGAAATAAGGAAAAAAGAACGTGAAACAACTGAACTAACGTTGGTAATAATGAGAAATAATTTATCGGTTGACAATTTTTTTTGAAGTTGTTTGCCCCTTGCAACTTTGCATAAGTGGATTAGTGCGCCGTGAAAGTCATGGGACTAAGGAAAGAACGTGGTCTTAGTCATAAAATGTCAAAAATATTTAAAATAGACACATTGCTATTGTGGGTTGCAACGCAGAACGCTAGCGTGTAGTCGCTTTATGGCAAACCAAATCGAGAGGCCACAAATGTGTCACATTGCGACATTTCAAATAGCTTGTTGTAGATTGTGGAAGAACGTTGGTCACGCTTCATGCTGGGAAGTATTTTGCTCCGAAATGCGAAGCATTTCTTTCGTAGATTTTAAGCATCTGCTCGGGCAAAGGCTTTGTAAACTTTTTCGAGTCGGCAGACGTTTTATCGTAAAGATGAAATGGAGCGGCGAGGGGCCCACCCGCTGGCGTGGCTATACTCACCGGGAAGACTGAAGAGCTTCGACAATAAGAAAAGCAAATACAAGCGATCTCGGAGTAAATCCGGCCGAGCGGTGCAGGCAGGTGCATCATGCCCCCTCCTGCCCTTGGCCTTCCCCACCCTCCCCTTCCCTGCCGATGCATGGCAAGCACAGGCCTTGTAAACATTTGCCGTGTCCCTTCCATTTTCCGAAGAGGCTGCTGCAGCATTTTGTCAACAAGGGGGAGGCTGGATCACCGGCAGAACCATGCAGCCTTGTGCTAGCCGACAGCCAAACTCCCTTTTTTTCGGGGGGGAGGGCATTCTGCTTATTCCGCCCGCCCTATGTGTGTGCTGTCCGCCTGCATGTCTGGTCGACCTCCTTGTCGACACCGACCAAGACATGCGGAGCACAGTAGGCCGCCGCAGGCGGTCAAAACTTTAGACGCGTTTTCCAGCTTCAGAGTCGACAAGCAGGACCCGAACCGATCTACTTGTGACCCTACCAATGGATGCTTCGTTCGGAGAGCCATCCACTGATGGGTCACATGTTTGGTTCAAGTCCCATTCAGCGACTCTGGAGCTCAAAACGTGTCTGGACGTTTTGCCGCCTGCGCCTGTCTTCTCCGCGGAAAAGGAAGAGAAGTGCGGGGCAGTCGGAGGGAGAGAGAGACGTTTTACAGCTGAACGCTCTTAACGCATGCCTTATTAATCCCAGCGCGCGATGCCTGCTCCGTCACGCCCCGCGGCGGACAGGGCCACGGCGCAGGTGCAAAGCCATTCTACCCCCTCCCTCCCCCCCACTTTTCTCCTCTCCCTTCCCCTTTCCCCCCTTTTTCCAAAGGGTCGTTAATCGCCTGTTCGATGTCCCATCGCATGGGCCGTCCCTCTTCCGCTTTGAACCTGCCTGCCACGCTAGCTTCATTCTGTGTGGGTGGACGCAACCATAAATTTAAATGAGGAAATAATTGAATTGAGAAATATGCAAGGTTTTTTTTTTTTGTTCGCCAATCCGTTGTAAAGACCTTCAAGAAATCGGTTGCAAAAGAAGTTTGCGCTGCGAAAGACACTGCAAAAGGTTGATGTCACTTTTCGACAAAACTGTGGATGTATTTTCATCTCTTTTCAAGCGATGACAATTCCATCACAAATTGATAACAGTTTCATCGAAGCTCATTTCCTTATTGCATGGACGTGGCAATAATGTCATCAATCGTTTTTGACATTCTTGCATGAAGGGGACGACATGGGCAACCAGTCGCGAAATCCCGGTGTCCACTTGAAAGCTTACAATACCTCGGAAGCAGAAAACATGCTTCTCCCAGGGTGAAAAACTAGCGAAATTTGTGCGTCGAAGCCACTGAAATCATTCGAAACCTGTTCCTTTTCTGGAATCTTGCCAATCCGAACATCACAAGTGGTTTCTCTGCTGGCTCCCACGGACAATGACCGCTTGCCATGTCCGTGGCCGCAGGCATCACATAAATAGATGGGCCCCACCGGACCTTCACTGCAAAAAATTCCGTGTTTTTGGTACGGAAAATGTACGGAAAATAGGGTACAGAAAAGGTACGGACCTTCCGTACTGGTTCTCTGTGGTCCCCATAAGGGATCTCATGTAAAGTGGTACGGAAAACATGTACAGAGGCTCCGTGGTAGGCAAGGTACGGACGGTCCAGGTAAAAAATTACCAGACATTTTCCGTGTAATTTCTGTACTTTTTTCTATCAGTGTTGTGCGATCGGCCTCACGTAAACACTTTTTCCTTTTTTTTGCCCATTTCTTTACATATTGCTGTCCACTCCGTTCCGTGTGCTATACATCTAGCGCCGAGGGCGGAGCAGAGACAGCAGAATGAACACCCCCTCCTACCGCCATCCATCCTGCCATTCCCTTATTTTTCTCGTTGTTCTTTGTTTTTTTGCTTTTGTTGTTTGGTGTTGTCTTTTTGTTTGTTGGTTTTTTAAATCCGTGTGACTCGCCGTCCTGCCCTGTTCACTGGGTCTCAGTGCACCGGATGCAATCGACCTGCTTATCCACAGTGATACAATGTTGGTATTCGGAATGCGCTTTTGCCCATAGGAACTTCGCAGGATCGACACAGTAATATAACCAACTTCTTAAAAAACATATTTGAAGCATGAATTATGAATTCAGTGACTACTGAAGTCTAAAAACCTAAACCTAAAGAGCCTCTCTCTAAATGTCTTACAATAATATTTGAGCTATACGTTACTGCAAGCATTATACACGAAGCAAAATTTCTTCAAAATACGAATCTTTTTGGGATTTTCATTGCACAGTAAAAAGTCTACGAAGCATCGCTTTGCAATACGAAGAAAACGAAGGCATTGTAAACTCTTCGAAGAAATGCTTCGTATTATGAAGCAAAATCCTTCGCAATACGAAGCATTTCTACGTAATACGAAGCAATTCTACAATGCCTTCGATTAGTTTGAATTTGTAAGTTTTTAAGCGTGCAAAATCGGGATCGCGTGGAATCACAAAGGATGCCGTTGCCATGACGCGCCACACACACACACACACACACACACACACACACACACACACACACACACACACACACACACAACACACACATCACGCACGCCAAACAGCAAGACGTGGGTGTGTATTGGCTTTGTGTTGGCGGAATCCTAATAAGCGCGCTGCCACGCTGCCGTCCCAGCACTTTGCTACTTGTCATGTACACATAGCCGCGATGCACAGACAGACAGGCCTGCAGACAGACGGACGGACAGGGCAAGTGCACGTCGCTCCGGCGGGCCCCATCTACACTGCTTAAAAAAATAAGGGGGGCGAGGAGTCGACAACTCATATTTTATCCCGTACGCAGTGGCTATATTACCTGTATATTGCCCTATTATCATGTAATATATGCATAATACCGCAATTTTGCCTCCATATTACCCCTATATTACTATATATTACACATTTATTGCCTATATTACTGGTAATATACGTATACTCCCTCGTACGCAGCTAAAGGGAGTTGGTAACCCCTCGAAGGGGGGGTTGACACGCAATCACGAGAGTGGGAAACGCGGCGTTGCGGTACATTGGAAACACGGTATGCTGGTCGGAACGTATAAATAAATCTTCGGTAGGTGCGCAGACACGTTACTGGAATCCATATATTTGAGTAAAGAGTCAAGCGAGAAGTCAACCGAATCTCTCCCTCGGAAGAGAGAGAGGTCATCACCACCGAGACGATCTCTCAAGTTTCTGACGATGTGCCTTTTCGTTGAGCCGTGCAAGTCATTCGATACAGTTCGGCACTAGCACCCGAAGAATTTTACGTGTACTTGGCAAGTATGAAGTTCACAAACGTTTCATGCAATTGTCATCACAATGGTCTCTTCATTCATATATTCATATTCACACACAAAGACTATATATACCAAGTGGCCCCCGATACGGTTCATCCTATGTTCGTCATCCTCCAATAGGCCGGCAAGTCATTACCAAGTAGCGCGGCAGACAAACCACTACACTGGTAAAACTAAAGCGTAGTTCTACGCTTCATTCAAGCATACAACTACGCTTGAAGACTCTACGCCCTTTTTGAAGCGTACAACTACGCTTCAAGGAAATTCCCCCATGCGTTTAGATAGGAGGAAAGGAGCGCATAAGCTCTTGTACGCTTCAAGAAGGGCGTACAAACTGTACGCTTCACGAAGGGCGTAATACTACGCCTTAGTTTTACCAGTGTAACCACTCACGTAAATCTCTTCAACTGTAAGGAGCGGGAAGCGCAGGGAAGGCACAGTGGGCCAGAAGAACTGCTTAGGCGGCCAAAACTCAAGAGGCGTTTTGAGCTCCAGAGTCGCTAAACAGGACTCGGACCGAACGTGTGACCCCGCCAATGGATTCCTCGTTCGGAGAGCGATCCATTGGTGGGGTCACACGTTCGGTCCGAGTCCTGTTTAGCGACTCTGGAGCTCAAAACGCGTCTTGAGTTTTGGCCGCCTTCACCGGTCTTCTGACCCACTGTGCCACGCCGGGCCGGGCCAGGTCGGGGTGCGGCATGCTGCCCTGCTCGTAATCCGGGAGCTAGGGGCTGAGCACAATCGCTCCTAGCTTCGGCTAAGTGGTACACGCCCACTTGCTTGTTGGGGCGGAGAGGAAATCGGGGGCTGATTTGAGGGGCAGGGGGTGGAGGGGGGTTGCATCCCGACGGCGGCTGCGGCCGTCGCGGCCAGTCCGGGAAGTGGGTAGAGATTGCCACCTCGCTCCTCCGGGACTCCGCACAGTGGGCCGGAGGACAGGGGGTGGTCAAAACCCCGGACGCGTTTTTGAGCTACGGAGTCGCTAAATGGGACAGGAACCGAACTTTCGACCCCACCAATGGATTGCCCTCCGAACGAGGAATCCATTGGCGAGGTCACGCGTTCTGTTCGAGTGCTTGTTTGGCGACTCTGGAGCTCAAAACGCGTCCAGAGTTTTCGGCCGCTGCCCGGTCTTCTGGCCCACTTTGCCCCACCGCCGGGACCGGACGGCTAAGCCCCGGCCGGGACCGGGACGCCCAGACTCATTATGGCCGCGGCATAATAAAACAGTGTTCCCTCCGAGGGCGGCAAATTTAATCTATTTTAGATCAAGCAGCGAAGCGTGCGCGGTGACCCTGGCCGGCGCGCTCATGCCCACCGTGAGTCGGATTGGCGGAAAAGAGGGGGAAGCAACGGGGGAACGAATTTGGCGGGTGTGGTTTTACACTACTGACCCGAAGGCAGGAGAAAGGCAGATGTTACAGTATCGTGTCCGACCACTGAAAAAAGGTTTAGACATATCCAAGGGGAAATTACTGTAAAGTTCGGTGTATATTAAGTGAATTTTAGTTAAATTTGAATAAACTTCAATGAATTTCTTTGAATTTTAATCTTTTTGAGAATTTTGGTTTACAAATATGGCTGGAGTTATTTTGCCTTAGATAAATCAAGAGAGGAGAGGGACAGATGAGAGAGAGAGAGAAAGAGAGAGAGAGAGAGAGAGAGAGAGAGAGAGAGAGAGAGAGAGAGAGAGAGAGAGAGAGAGAGAGAGAGAGAGACAGAGAGAGAGAAATTATTTACTGTGATTTATACAAAGGAAGTAAACTAATTTTATTGGACGTGGATGGCGCCTGTGGTCGGTGGGGTAGGCAACCTGCCGTACAGCCATGCAGCCGTGCTGCCTTGCTCCTTGTTCGCGCTCGCAGCAGGCGCTAACGTAGACTTGACTTGAAAGGCTAGGTCACAATTAATCGTATGCCAGGAACGTCCACACCATGTGGCCACTGCCTTTTCAAGCCACACCATCCCTTATTCTCACTACGAACAAAAAAAAAAAGGGTAAAGTTTGGAAGTGTTTTCAGATTTTCCGTTCGTTTTTATTTTCTGATTCACAGAGGCGTGCCGTGTCGAAATGCCACCCAAATGTCGTCGTGCGAGCTTGGCTGGCTGGCTGCACGGCTGGGCGGCACCACCCGGCGTCAGGCAGTCAGCCAGAGACAGGCAGGCCATGGCCATGCCAACGCTCCGTCGGGCCACGCGCCTCGGAAAGCAACGCCTCGTCTCTCGATTCTCGCGCCGTTCCGCCGTGCCGCTTTTGGGGGTCAATCTATATAGCCCTCCAGCCGCTCCAGGCCCCCTACCCCCCCCCCCCCCTACCCCCCCCTCGCCCCCCCCCCCCCCCCCCCTCCTCCGGTCTCTTTCCTCAAGCCACGCAGCCTTCACGCCTTGATCGGGCTGGAAGACAATGGGCCGGCGGCAGCCACTGTGCTGGCTGGGCCTCCAGGCTACGCCCTCCACGCTACACACGAAAATCCTTTGCGCAAATTTCTGCACTGCTATTCAACGAATGTGACGTCATATTCGTTTGAATGTGAATTTTGTCACGTTCGTTTGAATAAGAAGACGTCACATTCGTTTGAACGTGACACGGCCGTTAAATTAGGGTGTCACGTTCGTTTGAACGTGCGTCAACATTCAAACGAATGTGACGTCATATTCAAACGAACGTGACAAAATTCACATCCGAACGAATATGACGTCACATTCGTTGAATAACAGTGTGCACGTGGTCTCGCACAATTTTGGGGACGTACACGTTTTCACGCCATTTCGCACGAATCCGTGCGATTCTGCTGCGCAAATTAGTAGGAAAAAGTTGGTACGTTTACAATAATCGTGCGAGACCAACAAACTAAATCCTTATTGTGCACTTTTTCTGATACATGGTTTCGCACTATTTTGCGCATGCGTTGTTGGGCCTATGCAAAAAAATTGCGCGTTATACATTATGCATACATTATGCATAACAACGTAAAAGTAATTTTCAGCGCGAGTGGACGAAATACCTTCGGTCGACAATACTTTACTAAGCATCTTCCGTTCCGATTGCCTCATGGATACCTCCACCTCGTCGCGTAAAAACGGTTCCTGGTTTTCCCACGAACTCCCTGGTATCGCCTATGTTTTTCTACAGGCTTCCTGAAAAAAAAAACGGAACCTTTTTTTTTACCGTGTAGCGCGTGTCACGGTGTCACGGCGCACAGTGGGATGAACCAACTCAGACGCCACGCGTGATGCATGCAAAGCAAACAATCGCCCACTGCATTTAATTTTCGCAAGAAAGCCGCTGCGATCGACGCAAGCACGTAGGGAATGAGTGACGCGCTCGCATTTGGGTGTGAGCGCCAATGTAGGCGCGTCGTGGTGCCGCCGTGTGTGTGTGTGTGTGTGTGTGTGTGTGTGTGTGTGTGTGTGTGTGTGTGTGTGTGTGTTGGCGTGTGTTGGCGAACCGCTATATTCGGCTCACGCACGCCGAGACCACACCAACCCTTTCCCCCTTTGTGCCTCCTGTCCCGCCCCAGTGTAGGCCACAGTGGGCCAGAAAACCGGCGCATGCGGCCAAAACTCGAGACGCGTTTTGAGCTGCTTAGTCGCTGAACAGGAGTCGAACCGAAGTGTGACCCTGACCCCACCAATAGCTTCCTCGTTCCGAGAGCAATCCATCGGCGGGGCCACACGTTCGGTTCGAGTCCCGCATTGAGCGACTGTGGAGCTCAAAACCCGTTACGGGGATTTTGCCCGCCTCTACCGGTCTTCTGGCCCACTGTGCGCAGCAGGCCTTGCCCAGGCCGTGCCCCCCGCCGCAGCGAACGTGTTAAAGTGAGGATGGTGGTAATTATGTCCCCTCCCCTCCTCCCCCTCTCATCCCACTGTGCGCCGGGACGACGTACTCGTGGTGCTTCCAGGAGGCGAGCCCCTGGGACGCGCTTGCTCCGCGTGGGGCGCGGCATAGTGTGTGCTTACAGTGGATCGCGCGCGGCGAGCAAGCGCAGCGGATCTTCGACGGGAATTCCCCCCCTCCCCCCTCCCCCCCCCCTCCCCGGATCACCCGGTCACTTGCGATGCTCCTCGTTCGGAGAGCAATCCATTGGTGGGTCACACGACGTTCGACTCGAGCCACGTTCAGCGACTGCAGAGCTCAAAACACGTCTGGAATTTTGGCCGCCTCAACGGTCTTCTGACCCACTGTGCAGGGCGAGGAGGATTTCTCCCACGCGAGGCCGGCCAGCCGGTCCACGCCGAGCCGCGCGCTGCGGTCGAGTTTATGCCTTTGATGAAGTATTGCTCCTTTGCCAAGTTTCGGCGACAAGGCGCCGCGGCGCCGTGGAGCGCGAAGGCAGGCCGAGGAGGGCTCGCACAGTGGGCCAGACGACTGGTGGCGGCGGTCAAAATCCCGGACGCCTTTCGAGCTCCAGAGTCGCTAAATGGGACTCAAACCGAACGTGCGACCCCACCAATGGATTGCTACCCGAAGGAGGAGTCCATTGGTGGGGTCTTAAGTTTGATTCGAGTGCCATTTGGCGACTCTGGAGCTCGAAACGCATCCAGAGTTTTGGCAACCTGCGTCGGTCTTTCGTCGGTTCGCGTCCGCCCAGTCCTAAAAAACCATGGAGCGCATGGTGTCCCATGGATGACTTCCCACGAGAAGACGGTCTTTCACCATGGAAATTTTGGAAACCACCACGAGCACTCTAACACCATGGCATGGGGCGACAGATAATGCCATGGGGGAAGATCCACCATGGTGTTAATCGTCATGGTGAAGCATGGCTTCCCCATGGTGACGCGTGCACCATGGTAACGTTCTCTTGCCCGTGCGTTGAAGTCTCCAGAGATAATTTAGAATTCCACCGCAACTTGAAAACTACTAGAGATAGAGTGACGGTGACCGCTCCACAGTGCGCAGCATCGAATTTTACTTCGTAATCAACCGTTGCAAACTGTCAAATCGGTGTGAGAGTCGCAGGTTGACTTTGAGACAAGACACTTGGCACGCCATGTGCACCATAGGGAAGCCATGACCGACACCATGTGAACCAGGCACCATGGAATAATTTTCTCATGGGGGAAGCGGCCAAAAATGAGGGGTGTTTTGGACACCATGGAGTTTTGCTTCCCATGCAATCCCACGGTGTCCCATGCACCATGGAACCCTCCATGGTTTTTTTGGACTGGGCCTGTTTAGCGACTGTGGCTGGGACCTCAACGCGTCATAGAGTTAGCCGGCTGCGCCGGTCTTCTGGACCACTGTGGCTTGGCTCGACCCGGACGATCCGTTCGGCCTCGGCCAGCTTTCTTCAGCGAAGCCCTTCGCCCCGCGCCCTGTGCCGCCGGGGAGATCGCAGAGCCCTTCGGCGCCCTTATGTGGTGGCAGCGCCCTAAACGGCCGGCCGAGACCTGCGGGGGCCGATGGACCAGCCAAAGCCCTCAGGGAAGCCTCAGGGGCGAAACAAAATCTCGAAGAAACGCGCCCCACACCACACATTTTTGGAGGGAGATTCAATTTCCCAAAATGTTGCGGTTCTTTCAACCGATGCTGGACTCGTGCGCACTTTGCAAATTTTCTTCTCAGCTCTTTGTTTTGTCGCAATACTAACAGAAGTCTCGATATTATGACAGCAGAAGTCAAGTTTATAACTTATATGGAAAAAGATCCTCAATAACTTATGACCACACTCTTCGTAATACGAATAGATTTCTCAGTATTCTGACCCGTTTGTATTGTGCAGTACTGAGAAATAGCTCCGTGCTATGACTGCACAATATTTCTCAGTAGAAAATTGAACGTGTGTACCGCTGTTTTTACGATCTTTTAGGGAGTTCCTAAGGGGGGGAACAACCTCCCACACATTCATTGTACAAAATCTAAACTCATTCCACATTCGGGTGGCAAAAACGCCTGAAAGTGGGCAACATGTATAGCAAATAGATGCATTCTAGCACATTCCTACAATCACAGTACACAAAATTTTACAGTGTGTCCAACCCTCGGTTCCTAATTGGCTGAGCGATTAGCGAAGCCAGTTACTTCACTGGGGTTGAAAAACTTTTTCTGTCTGTCTGTCTGTCTGTCTGTCCGTCTGTCTGTCTGTGTGTGTGTCCGCACTACTCCTCCCAAACGGCTCGGCCGATCGGGACGAGATTTTGCAGGGTTGTTAGGTATATCCTTGGCTCGCCACACGCCAAAATTCAGCTCTCTATCTCAAATTATTCAGTCGTACCAACGAAAAAACACAAAAAAAAGGCAGAAAAAGTACATTTTTACATGGTTTCGTATGTTTTTGAAGGTGCTGATGACGAAAATGAAATCAATTTCGACTCCTGACCAAACTTTTAACTGCGAATCGGCTACCTCGGTCCGACTTTACTAACATAATCAACCTTGACCCTTCATCTTGAAAAACGGGGGTCGACCGACTAAAAAATTTTATTGCAGATTTCGATAGGTCTCGGCAAGACCTTTTCAAAGAGGGGTCGGAAGGGGGGTCTAGAAGCCCGACTTCATCAGTTGGCCGAATCAGGATCTTGAAAAAAGGGGATCGACCGACTAAAAAATTTTATTGCAGATTTCACGTGGTGCATTATTTAATGCCTCAAAAATCCTTGAGACAGCTTGCCGAAGGCAAGCAGGGAAGCGCCGCAGGCCAAGGTAGGTTTAACGCCAGGCGTGGATTGTCGTAACTGGCGCAGCATCGCGAAGCCTGTTACGACAAGACACGGTCTGGCGTAAACCTACCTTGTACTTTCGCGCAAAAATCACACAATTTTGTGCGGCGAACTCGAGCACTAAGTCGTCCCAAAATTCTAGCCCCCCGCTAATAATGCATTAGGGCCCGGCCTCTTCATTAAGCGGCGAGGCGCTTTTAGAGCCGCGGCCTTTAAATCCGCGCCTCCCAAGTTTATGCCGTTGACCTTGCCTTGGCCAGCCAGGCCGCCAGGCCTCTTGGGGGGAAGAGAAAAGTAGGTTTGAAGATGAGGTTATTTATTGCATTTTTGTGACGTGAAATACCAACTCATAGAGGAGATGTCTACGTGGAGAAGCTTGAATTGAGAATTGAAAATAATAATAAAGAACACAAAAAACAAGCAATTGCTATTTATTTAGTCATGCATTTTAGACCACAAAGCGGTGATAGGGGGTATAAGGACTTCAGAGTAGTCGGGTCGCAGCAACGGCGAGGAGTGCCAACCCACTGCCCATGTCCTCAAAGATACCTGAACACTCGCCCGAAGACAGCGTCATTTCTTCACGTGTCAAAGGGTTCTATTGAATAGATCTTATCTAGGCGTTTCCATATAAAGCATCTTACGTGAAACGCAAGCGAATTTCTCAAAGTTTGGTCTTGAGATGGATAAGAGAAAAGCGGAACATATTTCTACAAGCACTACTGGTTTCATTGATCTTTCCTCTTCATGTTTCTGTTCATTAAAGCACGAATTATTTTGATTTGTAGCCGTATTAAATGATCAGCGAAATCCACTTGCGTTTCAGTTAAGATTCTTCATACGGAAACGCTCAGATAAGATCTTTCGAATTGGACCCCTCGGTGTACGGGAATTTTTTTTCCTGTGTGCCTGGAAAACCTCGGCCCGATTTACCGCGCCGCTCTTTTTCTGCGTGAGTTATTCCGATTTTCGAGTGACGAAAACGCTTGGCGCCTCGCTCCACCGGGGCTGTGCCGCCGCCGCCAGGGCTGGGCGTCGCGCTGAGCCATCGCACGGGACGGCGCGCTCACGCCATCCGACGCATCGTGTTATTCCATTCCGTCGGGGGCAGGGTGAGGAAGGAGAGAGAGAGAGAGAGAGAGAGAGAGAGAGAGAGAGAGAGAGAGAGAGAGAGACTGGAGAGAGAGAGGAGAGAGAGAGAGAGAGAGAGAGAGAGAGAGAGAGAGAGAAAGAAAGAAAGAGAGAGAGAGGGGCGCGGGTGGTGTCCCAAAGTAAAGGGGAACCGAGCCGAGGCGTCGGGGGAAAATCACATCCGAACGACTCAACGACGGTGGCGGCGGCCCAGCAGCAGACGAGGCCACGCCACGCTGGCGGTAGCGGTCAGAGTCAGAGAGTAAGCGCGCGCCGCGTGGCGTGGCCGCCCCCCCCCCCCCCTCCCCCCGCCTCGATCCTTTACAGCTACAGCATCCCCGACCTGGCTTCCCCAAATCCCACCAACTTCCCCTTTTTATTCTCTCACCTTCTGCGGCGCCAATTTCTCTCTCGCCTCACAACCCGCTTACCCCCACCCCCTCCCCAACCCCTTTCTTCCTACCCCTTTACCCCCTTCGCCCCCGTCCGCCACACCTGAGGAAGATCGCACCAACAGGCGGGCCTTAAGCTTCTCCCCGCCCCTCCTTCACCCTGCCCCCCTCCCCCCGCCCTCCCTTTGCTCCTTCCCGACACTGCCTTCTTCGTCTTTTCCACTTTTCGTCCGCACCGCTCGAGGTGGCGGCATAAACGGCGCGGGGAGCGGCGGCCGCCCGGAAGGCGGCGGTGCAAAGCGAGGCAAAGTGGCTGGCAGTCGTCGATTATCGCGGGGCAAAGTTTGGAGGCGTGACGTGTGTGTGTGTGTGTGTGTGTGTGTGTGTGTGTGTGTCAGAGTGTCCCTTTCCGCGACCTGCTTTCCGCGGCTTTGGCATCTCGGCGCTGTCTGTCTGCGCGGCGCGTGGCCGGGGAAGCCGCGCGAAGAGTGTGGGTGTGTGTGAGAGTGTGTGTGTGTGTGTGTGTGTGTGTGTGTGTGTGTGTGTGTGTGTGTATGTGAGGGGGTGGGGGGTGGAGACTAACTGCTTTAGCCAACAGGTACGAGGAATAACCAACCCGAACCACAGACTGTGGTCCATTTACGAGGACACGTCCACGCCACCACCAGGAAAGCGACCCAAACGATGCAAAGCTGTTGCTTTCTGCTGTTTTCATTCTAAATGTCTTACATTTAAATTTGAGCTTCGACGCAGTGAATTCGGCGCCAGCATAAAACGAAGCAAAATTTCTTCATAATACGATACTTGAGTTACGGTTTTTTTTTCTTTCAGGTTTCATTATGAGATGCAAAGGAAAACCTCGGTAATACGGAGAAAAACTACATTCGTATCTAAAATATATTTTTCATCGAACGTAAAAACGTCACTGAAAAGCAGACAAAAGTGCAGGAACGCTCACTTAATCCTTATGTACTTTGTTTGGACATAGTTATGCACGATATTGCGCATGCGTTTGTTGTGCATAATATTATACGTTGTTATGCATAATTTATCCGAAACAATGAAAAAACTATACGTTGTTATGCATAATACGAGGTGTACTCCAGACCGTGTCTTGTCGTAACAGGCTTCGCGATGCTGCGCCAGTTTCGACAATCCACGCGCCTGGCGTTACACCTACCTTGGGCAGTGTGCGCCAAGTAGCAGCACACACAGCTTGAGTGCGGCTGTACCTGTAATCTGCGCGCATCTTGTGCCCTCCAAGTGGGTCCCTTCCGTGGCCATGCGCAAACTTCAGCGCACACCAACGTGACGGGTCGTGTCTCACGTGGCGGGCGGGGTCGGTGGCCCCACCGCGCCGGGCGACAGTGGGCCAGAAGACCGGTGGTGGAGGCGGTCAAAACCCTGGACCCGGTTTGAGCTCCAGAGTCGCTAAATGGGACTCTGACCGAACGTGTGACCCCACCAATGGATTGCTCTCCGAACGAGCAATCCATTGGTGGGGTCACGCTTCCGTTCGAATCCCTTTTAGGGACTCTGGAGTTCAAAACGCGTTTAGAGTTTTGGCCGCTTGCGCCGGTCTTCTGGCCCACTGTGCCGCCGAGTCTTTACCCAGTCCTGCCGCCGCGGTAGGTCTGACGCTACAACTACTTGGTTTCGGGACGTGACCTGCGAAGGACTCGACCGAGTCCGCCGCCCCTCGCCGAAAGATCCCTTCAAGTCATCCTAGTCCACCTAGTCCCTCCGGGCCGGCCGGGGTGGGCCGGGGCGCGGCCAGAGCACAGTGGGCCAGAAGACCGGCGCAGGCGGCCAAAACTCCAGACGCGTTTTGAGCTCCGGCGATGATAAATCAGATTCGACATGAACGTGTCACCCCACCAATAGATTCCTCGTTCTGAGAGCAATGCATTGGTGGGATCACTAGTCCGATTCGATGCCTGTCAAGCGACTCGGGAGTTCGAAATGCGTCTGGAGTTTTGGCCGCCGGCGCCGGTCTTCTGGCCCACTGTGCGCGGCCGGGGCAAGCCAGGGGTTGCCACGGGGTCAAGGGTCTAGTCTCGGCAGCCCTCTGCACGGCCGGTGCACTCACAGCCAAAGCAGGCGCCGCCGTGCCGCTCTCCAAGACTCCCTCGAGCGGCCCTGACGTCGCGGCGGCCCGGCGACTGCCCGACCCAAATCGCTCTCCGAGTACCGGTACCCCGGTAAGGTCAAGGGGTCCACCACTCAGCTCAGGAGTGTACAGAGGATTACTGATTACCAGTGATTACCTTTAAAAATTCTTTAAAAAATAAAATTAAAAAAACAAAACAAAAAAAAAACAACTCTACTCTGCAAATTGAAAAGCATACATTGTATGCTCTACCTGGAGCATGCCTGCAAGCACGCTCTAGCTAGTGCATGCCTGCCAAGCATGCACTTACTAGTGCATACCTGCCATGTACACACTTACTGGAGCATATATCTAGTGCATAAGAGATAGGGAGTTGTCTTCTCCAGTAAGCGTGTACATTGCAGGTATGCACTTGTTAGTGCATGCTTGGCAGGCATGCGCTAGCTAGAGCGTGCTTGCAGGCATGCTCCAGGTAGAGCATACAATGTACGCTTTTAGATTTGTAGAGTATAATGTTGGCCAGCTAGGAGCATTTTTTGCCTATTTTCAAAAGAAGAATCCCCGACAGCCGATGAGAACAGAGAAAATATCCAGTTTGGGCATGTGATTACCAATGATTACTGGACGAAGTTAGTGCACACACGATTACCAGAGTGGTGGACCCCTCGGGTAAGGTCCCCTTCTACCCATCCGGATTTTGTTCAAAATGGTCTCGGAGTCCGCTAGTTCCTTCTAGACTTTTAAAGTGCGCATGAGTCAAGGTTTTGGGAAAATTTTTGGGAACAACCTTGGGAAAATATAAAATTGGGAACAAGGGATTGGGAAATATAGGATTGGGAATGTAATTTTAGGAAGGATTACTTTAGGAAAATGCATTTTGGGAAGCTCTCTTTTGGGAAAAATGGGTGGGAACGCTCCCCGAATCCCCCTTTCCCCCCAGGAGAAGCACAAACAACAAACATGCCAGTATTTAGGACGTTTACTGTCATCCTTGAATTTAAATATTTAATCAATATTCATTGACGTCTGTACACATTAATAGAATTTATTTATGACGCTGACGACATTAGCGTCAGCGTTTTTCCGGTACACTGCAAACCTAACTGTCTACTTAGTACGCCTTTACAAATGCATGCTTGCTAGTACACACTTAAAAATGCATATGCGTAGCATGGAGTGATATACGGCGTCAAGCATGCAGTTGTAAGTGTGTACTCGCCAAGCATGCATTTGTAAGTGCGTGCTTGGCTAAGCATGCGTTTGTAAGTGTGTACTTGCAAGCATGCATTAGTAAGTGCGTGCTAAGTAGACAGTAATGTTTGCAGTCTAACCTCAAAAACACATATTAATTACGGTTACTAAAAATTTTTCTACTTTTCGAATCTTTATTCTTTACCCTTATTTGTCGCCAGCCACAGGGGAAAAAACACAGAGAATCCAGAAAAGCGTCTTCCGCGTGAGCGTGGCCGCGTGGCGCATCCCCCGTGTCGCGGGTGGCGGCCGGGAGCAGCGAACCGAGGAACAAAGGAAGACAAAGAGGAGGAGAAAAACAAAGACGAGCGCCAAGACAGGTGGAGTGTGTGCGCGGTGTAGTGCAAAGGGTAAGGAGGGGCCGGGGCACAGTGGGCCAGAAGACCGGCGCACGCGGCCGAAACTCGACACGCGTTTTGAGCTCAAGAGTCGCTGAATGGGACTCGAACCAGACGTGTGACCCCACCAATGGATTCCTCGTACGGAGGGCAATCCATTGGTGGGGGTCACACGTTCGGTTCGAGTCCCATTTAGCGACTGTGGAGCTCAAAACACGTCCGGGATTTCGACCGTCTTCACCGGTCTTCTGGCTCACTGTGCGGAGGGGCGTAAGACGCAAGGGTCGGGGGCGGCGTCAGAGTAAATAAATCAACAAAGAAGATAATGAAAGGTAAACTGGGGAGCGATGTGAGCACGGTTTTATACCGGAAGGACTTTATCAGTTTCTTCTCTCTTTATTTTTCCCTCCCGTTTTGCTTCCCTTTTCCTCGGCCGAGTTTAACACCAAACCAAGACGCGATGCGATCTGCGAGACGGCCGGATAAAGCGCCCGTCTACAAGCCAAATCTGTGGCCTGCACACCCGGAGCGAATCCAAGTACGGCGTTTACCGTACCTGGAAGTACGGCGATCACCTTACTTTGTACAATGCACTTGTCAAAAGGCACTCATTTCTTAGCACCAAACTCAATTTTGACGATTTTTAAAAAATTACTCAAACTCTTTGGAATTGAATTTAAGGCGAGATCCTTTGTACGCTGTACATACTACGGGAATCGCCGTACTTCCAGGTACGGTAAACACCATACTTCTGTGGGTGCGGTAAACGCTGTACTTCTAGATACGGGAAACACCGTTCTTCTAAGTACGGCAAATCCAGTAAATAAATAAACGGCGAATACCGTACATTTTTCTCACTGTGAGTGAGAGAAAGAGAGAGAGAGAGAGAGAGAGAGAGAGAGAAGGGGGGGGGGGAGGAGAGACCGCTGAGGCCCACCCAATCACCAGCAGGCCGCGGTGGCCTCGTTATCCGGCGCCTCAATGGCCTGAATTGGCTGCTATCGTACGACAGACATGCACAGCGATTGGCAGCGCGGAATCACCGGCTCAGCCTTATTCTTTTGTTTCGCCGCGTGCGGCGATCGACAAATTTGCACTGATAATGTATCGGCGTGCACACTAATTGTTTATGTACTTTTTGTCCGTATCTATGGTCGTATTTGTGCATATGTAAGCTAAGCTAAGTACAATCAAATACATAAATTATATAGTGCTTAAGTATTTATAACATAGCACCTAATTTATCAACAAATTTGTGCATCATTTACACACGAACAATTATGACAACAGTTATGTACAAAAAATCTATAAGCATTTAACGTGTGTGACTTCGTTACGTTAAGTTAAGTGCAACGCCAAAAAATGGCAGGACAGAGAAGTCATGCCAAAAATTAGCGTGACTGTGAGACTAAATTACTTTGTAAGTTTTTTTTCCATAGCTTTGCACAAAATTGAGCACACTTTTAAAATGCACAAATTCGTTCAAAGCTATGCGCCAAAAATTGCATTGTGAACACGAACGGCGGTTGGACGTGGGCAGAGGATGACATTCATTCATTCATTCAATTATTCATTCATTCGATTATTCATCCATCCATTCATTCATTTAGTCATTCAGTCATCCATTCATCCGCCCACCCATTCACTCATCCACTCATTCAGTCATCCATCCATCCATCCACATATTCATTCATCCATTCATTCATTTAGTCATCCATGTGCCCATTCATTCATTCATTAAAGGAACCGCACGTCCGGCGCAACCCCGGCCAGTAAGTACGACCTCGTCCAAAAGCGACGTGCCTGCGGCGAGGATTTAAAGCGATTGGGATGGCGCCGCGTCCGGTCAGCGTCCGGCAGTACAATCGTAATGAGTGGTGCGAGTCGAGAGGCTTCGGTTCGCCTCCGTGCGGGGGACGCCGCGTCGCTGGAATGAGGAGGGGAGGGGGAAAAGGGGAGCACAGTGGGCCAGAAGACCGACGCAGGCGGCCGCTATAACTCCCAACACATTAGACCCACCGAGTCGGGAGTCGCTAAGCAGGACCCGAATCGAACGCGTGACCCCGCCAATAGGTGGCTCTCCAGGCCAGGAATCCATTTGGTGGGGTCACCCGTTCAGTTCGAGTCCCATTTAGCCACTCTGGAGCTCAAAACGCGTCCCGCGGCGTATTCGTGCCGCTTATGGTCGTCTGGCCCACTGTGGGAGAGGGTGGCGGCACAGGGGGACCCCAAAACGATGAGAATACGGCGGTCCCGCTTGCCGATGATGAGTCGCCAAGCTGGCGGGGCGGCGGGCAAGCCATTGGCCCAACGCGCGTTCATTTGATCCGCACCCCGCGAGGCCCCCACCGCGGCAGCGGGCACATTCCAAAAGGCGTCGCTCTGTCTCTCTCGCACTCGCGGGGTGTCCCGCACAGGTGCGAGAGAGACAGAGCGACGGAAACGACTCTCGCGGAATCGGTCGTCCGCCGCGCGGCGGGGGGACGTGTGCTGCTGGTCGGCCGGCGCCAGGGAGAGGGACTCGGAAATTGGCGAAGGGCGAAAAGGGGACGCTGGCCGAGCGGACCGGCGGCCGTGAAATTCGTTTGCATCCGAACCTGAATTACGGCGAGCAGCCAGCCGTGCCGACGGAAAAATACGTTGTAGCGGCCCGGCCGCACTGTGGGCCAGACGACCGTTGTCGGCGGTCGTAACTCTACACGCGTTTTGAGCTCCAGAGTCGCTAAATGGGACTCGAAACGAACGTGTGACCCCACCAATGGACTGCTCTCCCAAAGAGGAATTCACTGGTGGGGTCACACGTTCGGTTCGAGTCCCATTGAGCGACTCAAGCAAGAGCTCAGAAGCGGTCACGGATTTTGACCGCCTCTATACCAGTCTTCTGACCCACTGTGCGGCCGGCGCGGCATTCATTTTAACGGCGGCAGACTCGTTACCGCTGCTGCGGCCTTTGCCTCCAATCCGAAACCAAACCGAAAATGATAATAAAAGAGGATAAAAACGGAAACGCGCGAGCGGACTGCCTCGCGGGAACGAACCGCCGCCGCTCCCGTCCGCGTCGCCGTTGTCAGGGATGGCTTCGTTTATGAGTCAACACGAAATGTGTCCGAGACGGAATTCGTGCACGCGTCAGCGTGAAGAAATTAATTGGGAACAAACGGAAGGCTCCCTGCTGGCTGTATCGTGTCTGTCGCGCACTGACATTGCCGTAATTTGTTGTTTCGGCCCCACGATTGCAAGCACCAAACTGCAAAATGAACGCGCGGCCTTTTTTTACCCCTCCCCCTCCCTTCCTTTCCCACCCACCTGCCATTCGTCACACTCCAGGACGTCCCCGCGTCCACCGTGGTCAGGCCCCTCATCATCGTCTTGTCACGCCTGGCCTGACAGTCACGCATCGCGTCACACACACACACACACACACACACGTACGCATACGCACGCACCTACACACACACGCACACATACACCTTCACACACCTACACGCACACTCTCATATGTATACACGCATACGCACACACCTACACACTCACTAACACGCACGCACACACACACACACACACACAAGATCGTGTGTCTCGCTGTCCGTTGCGCTGTCGCGATCTGTCATAATGTAGCCATGGGCGCCATGGGGCGCCATGGGGCCACGCGCGGGGCCCGTCCACCAGGCATACACAGCCAGGCCATGGCGGCGGTCACAGCCGGTCACAAATCAGCTGGGCGACGGGCAACGGCCAACGCGAACGTGCTAAACATACAGGTGGGGCTTCTTGGCGTCAGATTCAAATGGATGGCGCGGCCGGGCCGGTCTGTAGCTGACGGGCCGCACCCCGCCGCCCGCCCGCCGGCCGGCAACCCCTTTTCTGGCGCGAACCTTCGCCTTCGAATCCCACTACTTCCCATCCGAGCAACTCCCTCGGCCCTACACGGTGGGCCCGAAGACCAGAGCAGGTGGCCAAAACTTTGCACGCGTTTTGAGCTTCCGAGTCGCTGAATGGGACTCAAACCGAACGTGTGACACCACCGGATTGCTCTCCGAACGAGGAATCCATTGGTGGGGTCACACGTTCAGTTCGAGTCCTGTTTAGCGACTAGGGAGCTCAAAACCCGTTCGGGATTTTCACCGCCACCACCGGTCTTCTGACCCACTGTGCCCTGCCACCCCTCCCCCTTCCGCCTCTCCACCCGACTCCATCCCTCTTTCCCCTTCCCAAAGCTCACCTGCCCACCTTTTTTCTCTTACACTGTCCTCCCCCCCCTTCCCCAGTCGTCCCCATGCGTCTTTTCCTGCTGCTGCTGCTGCACCTCACTGACGTCGATGCAAAGCCTGCCCTGCCAAGCATTCAGCACACTACAAGATCAAATGTGTGCTTAGTACACAGCTGTGGGAGCGTACTTACAAGCACACATCTATAGATGTATGCTTGGCAAGCACACAGCTATAGATGTATACTTGGCAAGTACACAGCTATAGATGCATGCTTGGCCAAGTACACAGCTGTTGGAGCCTGCCTTTGAATGGGTGGGATAAAAGTGTGCTTGGCCAAGCATACACCTATAGCTGTGTGCTTGGCCAAGCATACATCTATAGCTGTGTGCTTGGCCAAGCATACATCTATAGGTGTGTGCTTGCCAAGCATTCATCTATAGCTGTGTGCTTGCCAAGCATTCATCTATAGCTGTGTACTAAGCACACATTTGATCTTGCAGTGCAGCACCGGACGAACGCGTACACACTCAATTTTTTTTGCACAAATTTTGTACGAGACATCACAGTTTTTTGTGCAGATGAACTTGTCGTACAATTTTGCACGAAATTTTGTACAGAAATGAGGAAATTTGTGCAGATTTTCGTACGAAAATTGTACGAAAAGTTCATCTGCACAAAAAAGTGTCATGTCTCGTACAAAATTGTACATAAAATTAAGTGTGCACTCCAGCCCTTTCACACTCATGGCGCTCCTGAGGGGTGCGAGAGAGACAGAGCGACAGCCGACTGGCCGCGGCCAGGGAGATAAGCCAGCTGTCGCCGCTGCTTATTTACAGTCCCCTTTTTGGCGCCGATTTGATTAAGGCAATTAAGAGAGACAAAAAGGATTTTCATCCCGCGCGGCTTATGGCCGGCCGCGGAAGGCGCACAGTGGGCCAGAAGACAGGCGCAGGCAGCCAAAACTCTAGACGCGTTTTGAGATGCAGCGTTGCTAAGTGGGACTCGAACCACCGAACGTGCCCCCCACCAGTGGATTCCTCGTTCGGAGAGCAACCCATTGGTGGGGGTCACGCATTCAGTTCGAGTCCTATTTAGCGATTCTGGAGCTCAAAACCCGTCCGGGGGTTTTGACCGCCTCCAACGGTCTTCTGGCCAACCGTGAGGCGTCGGTCGAGCCTCTCGCCGAAATAATGCACTCCACCCTGCCGAAGGACGAAGAGAGCCGCTTTTATGGGTCCTTGCGGAGGTCTTCCGGAGCCGATCGGAGTCTCTCTCTCGCTCTCTCTCTCTCTCTCTCTCTCTCTCTCTCTCTCTCTCTCTCTCTCTCTCTCTCTCCATCTCTCTCTCTCTCTCTGTTCTGTCTCTCTCTGTCTCTCTGTCTCTCTCTCTCTCTCTGTCTGTCTGTCTGTCTCTCCATCCCTCCTTCTCTCTCTCTCTCTCTCTCTCTCTCTCTCTCTCTCTCTCTCTCTATGCGCGTTTGTGTTTGTGCAATGTGAGTGTGTGAGAGCAGGCGGACGGCACACTGGTAGAGAAAAGAACGGAAAAAGTACGGAACATGTATGGTCAACAATTTGCCTGGACCGTCCGTACTTGCCAAGTACGGAACTTTTCTGCACTTTTTTCCGTACCCGTTTACATGAGCTTATCTGGACCAGGTACGAACGTTCTGTACTTTCGTCCGTACTGCCGTACTATATTCTTCTGTACATTTTCCGTACAAAAGTACAGAAATTTTTACAGTGCAGAGTGTGCGTATGCATGCGAGACATTACAAAACGGCGGGCGAACGGTGCGGCGTCGCTGTGCAGGGCACCCGGAGATGAGTGTTTCGCAATGAGAGAGAGAGAGAGAGAGAGAGAGAGAGAGAGAGAGAGAGAGAGAGAGAGAGAGAGAGAGAGAGAGAGAGAGAGAGAGATAGAGAAGGAGAGAGAGAGAGAGAGAGAGAGAGAGAGAGAGATAGAGCGGTGTCCAAGAATTTTAAACTCAAATCAGGTGGAAAGAGAAGCAGCACAAACTCGTCTTGCTCGCCATGCACACGGTACGGGGAGGGAGAGAAAATGGCGCCGGGGTGCTCAGAGCTGCACGGGAACAAATTGTTTTGTTGCTGTTATGAGAAAAGCTTCTGGACGTACATGGAATCAGAGACGCAGTCATCGCAGTTTCATCCGACGAACTTTATTTATTCTGAGGCGATTATTCATTTTGTTCACATGCGCGGAAAGGTGGCAATTCCTGCCTCCGAAACGACAGAATTGTCCGAAAAGAAAAGGCACATACGGCCAAACGGTACCTGGTTTTCCCAGGTACCATATAGTCAAGACATAAGCAATTTCTTGGGAGTTTCTAGGAAAACTAGACACCCCCTTTTTGTGTACTCTTACTACCCGGCCAAAACTGTTCTTGTTTTGTTTTTTTCCCAGGGACTTCCTGGAAATCGCTTATGTCCTTACTTCAGGCTCCCTGGAGCAACTAGGCTCCCTGGAGCAACTAGGAACATTTTTTTGCCTTGTACGGTGTGGGGGTTGGATAAAAACGACGGTGACAATCCATGCAGTAAACCTCATGCAAAAACAAAAGGCTAACGCGCGTGCGCATCGTGCAAGGGACCTTGTGACAAAAAAAAAAGGACATGCACAAAAGAGGGACTTTTCGTGACTACCATCAATACAAAACGCCGCACCACCAGAACATCCATGAACCACCGTTGCAAAGACCCTTACAATATCTATTCGAACATCTCGCGCGTCGGGGTCTCGTCGTCGGCAGAGGGAGGAGATACCGTTTTGCCGTTAGCTGCGCGATGGGTTGCGGCAAGGGGCTGACAGAGAGGGGAGGGGAAGAGGGTGGAGGGAGGGGAGTGAAGGGGAGCTTTCAAAGGCGCGCCTTGGCGACCCCAGCATAAAGAGACATCCATTCACATGAGCGTTGCTTCAAGGGGCGGGGCGTGGCGCAGCGTGGCGCGAGCAGCGTTCACTCACCCGTGCAGTGTCAAGAGGTGCAAAGTGAAGCTGCAGAGATGAGAGGGGAGGAGTGGGAGGGGGCGAGGAGTGGGGGGAGGGGGAGTGCAGAGGGGTGGGAGGGGAGGGGGCGGAAGTGCCGAGAGGTGTAGAAGGGGGTGGACGACGGAGGCTGGGGCGGAAGAGTAATAGAAAAAAGGCAGAGGGGGAAGCAGCAGGAAGAGAAGAGGAAGAAAGCAACATGCAATTATTATATTTTTGTTTATTCTTTTTCCAACAGGGTAGGTGGGGTAGACGGACGTAGACGCTGCCAGTGCAGCGTGCTGCATGTCGCTCGATGAGTGAAGCAAGTTCCAGCTGGATAAGGAGTCAACTTATTTCGAGACTAAGGCTTCGTTGAATCAGGTAACGTAACCCACCGCACATCCTGGAAAGTGGGTCCAATTTATACCATACGACAATAGAGCTATGTCGAGTCCAGGAGTGTTTCATCCTCCATGAAATAAATGAGAAAAACACTGTTAAAAATAAATTAGAAAATCCTGGAAATTGTGCTGCGAAGCTCGACGGCCCTCAGCAATGTCTGGACGCTTCGCTTTTCTTAAAAAAAAAAAAAAAATAATTGTGAAATACCTGCCGGCAGGTCCATTGAAATGAAAACATTGAATTTTCTGGAGATCAAAGGCATTTTTTTCCAACAAGTTTTCGGAAATTTACAAGATTTTTGTTGACAGTGTGCTTCGCATCCGACGACGGCTCGCCAAGGTAGCGCCTGCGAATGTGAGACAGACCCGCCCGTTAAGCTTGAATGCGTTGCGGGCTTGCCTACCCGTCCCACTGCAGGCGCTGTGCCGGCATCCTCTTTAAACCTGACAAACTATTTTAGGTCTGACACACAAAAGAAGCAAATTATTACAACGTATTTTAGAATTCATACGCTTAAAAAGAAAATACTTCGTAATTTAAGAACCTTTTCTTCGTGTAACATACTGAATAGTTCGTACTTTACGTATGCTTAAAATACTTCGAAAGGGTTTAAGAGCGTGCAGGCCTGCGATGGCATTCCTACTTCCCTGAGGAGAAAAAGCCAGAAATCAAAACAGAAAAAAGAGCGGTCGGAAGACGAAGCCAGGGGCCGATACCGACGGACAGTGAACTCGGCGAAACACGGAGTGATTGGACGGCCCGTTCAGCAATCGGTAAGAGAAGCAGCGAAATCGCAACCTGGCGTTGCAAGAAGTCCCGCTTGATTGGAGGCGTCCGGGAATTCTAAACTGGAGGGCGGACTGCACGGTGAAGGGCCTCAATCAGCAGATGAAACTCGGTGCGTTGTTCCCAGGATGTATACATCTCCAGTTCGGAGCTCCCTGCAGGGCTTCCGCCTGAAGACTCTTCAACTCGCGGAGCCTCGACTTCCCACCGCCAGGTGGTGCTGTCTCCACACTAAATGCACGCTTTGAACCTTGCGAAGTATTTTGAGCATAGCATAGTTTGTTATACGGGGAAATGGTTCGTAAATTACGAAGTATGTGTTCTATTTGTAAGCTTATGTATGCCGAAAATAATACTCTGTTAGAAGAAGCTTCTGTTGTTTGTGAGGCCAAAAGTAGTTTGTAAGATTTTGAGTGTGTGTACTTGTACAATTTCGTACTACGTGCTCTCACACAATTGCCAACTGTTTCGGATACAAATTTGTTTAAAATGTTTTCAAATCCGTGTACAAATCACACAAATTCGTGCAAAGTTCCCTACCATACCAATTCGTGCAGAAAGCACGCATGCGCAAAATCATGCGAGAAAACGTACAAAAATTGCAATTTTGTCCATGGACAAGAGAGTTTATAGTGAGTCGAGAGCACGACTTTAAAACAGTAAACAGGCGGGCGGCCGAACAGTGACCTTCCCCAGAGAACGGTTCGGGCACTAAATTAGCCGGCGAGTTTGGCGCGACGCGGCGCTGGGCAGCGTCCGTCCGTAAATTACGTAACGCGCGGAGATAAGCCACTTGCCGCCAGCAGACGGCTCACGTTCATTCAACTTAGCGTCCCCCGCCACACTTTCAGCAGCACGCTTTTCGTCCTGCGTATATTGACTCTGTCTCCTGTGTTTACCTACTGGCTGTATTAGCAGTCTGCATGGATACAACTTCGCACATTGAACCACGCAATAATCAGCTGACCCTGTTGATCCGTTGGGAAGACGTGCGTTGAATAAAAGTGACCCCAAGAGGAAATAACGCCAGCCAAATTACTTCACCAAAAACTTGAAATTCTCTGAAATTTTTAAAAATGCACATCGAAATTCTTCCCAAAACTCAGTAGTCTTTGCCCAAAATTCATCAAAACTCGCAAAAATTAGACTAAAATGCATGTAAAACTCAAAAATTTGGACACCAAAATTTAATGTTACTTCCCCTTGAGTGTCCCGCTTAATTGGAGCCAAAAACAAATGGCACATTGTTGGTAAGGAATCCTATGCTTCCACAATTCACACTCTCATAATCTGTGGACATTTTCTAAGTAAACCATCAACGGGGACCTCTGACTGATAGAAACCGCAGGTAAAATTTTCCTATTGTCCCATATATAAATCGATCTTGTCAGTCCACTGGTAAAACTAAAGCGTATCCTCCGTGTTTTCAAGCGTTATCACTTTACGCTTGAAATGAGCCGTAACAGGCTCATCCACCAAGGTCTCCCCTGTACAAGGGGTGTTCCTAGTCCACGCCTAATTTCAAGCGTAACTTATGCTTGACTCAAGCATAGAGTTACGCTTAAGTTATACCAGTGCCGTTTCGAAATCGATCTACTCGGTCTACTTATCGATCTAATCTACACTCTCAGACTCGTACTGATTTTTTGTTTCATAACGTATTGACGTTTGTGCACATTAATGAGCTTATTAACATTTTTATTTGTAACAGTAACGTTATTATCAATTTTGTATTGACAAATCTGTTCAGCTTCTTAACGAAATCCTATTAATGTGCACAAACGTCAATGATTATTGATAAAATGTCTATGGAAGGATGAGAGTGTAGCTAATTGAAATCGACCCAATCGATCCATCAATAACCAAGATGAACTTATTCCGGGTCACAAAATTAGGTGGAGGGAGAGCGGCAGGAGCAGACGCCATGCGGCGCCGCGGGTGCACTTTTTGCCTGTTCTTGAATGCGACAAGACGGCGCTCTATCGCTCCGCAGGGTGTCGGCTTCCGGTGCGGCGTGGGGTCGGCCGGCCGGCCTGCTGGGCCCATTCAAGGCGGACGACAGAAAAATAATTAAAAAGTCTCATTCCCGAGGTGATCTTTCGAGATGGCGAAGTTTAATAACAAAACTTTTTGTTTCGGTCCTTCGGCCCAGCTGCCCCCCCTCCACGCCCCTCTCCTCTTGGCCACGCCTGCGCCTCGAAGGGAGAAATAATAAGAAAAAGCACAATGAAAGGGCCAAAGCAAATCGAAACGGCGATAGAACGCACCTACACTGAAACAAGGCTGGAAACATTGCAATTCGGCACAGCGCTATTCAATTGGTGTATTCCTGTTTCTCGTGCGCGCTGCTGCCTGCCCAGTGGAAAATTCATTCTCGATTCGACGTCGAATCGGCGTTGATGCAACTCTACAATGGCACAAAGTCGTTTATTTCACCTCGCATTTTCTCAAACATCGCACAATCCGTTCTACATAGATCTTTGAAACCTTGGCTGGACTCAAAAAAGCCCCTAATCGCCCTAATAGGCCTCGAATCGACACAGACACCGCACATGTCGTTGTGCAATCGGAATCGATCGATCGAAGTCGACTCGACCCCGAATTAAATGTGAACTTCCGGATGAGGCAGTAGTGCGAAAGAGACGCAATCAAAGTCGGTAAAATAAGTAGTGTACCGAGAACAAGCACAGTAAAAAGTCTACGAAGCATCGCTTCGCAATACGAAGAAAACGAAGGCATTGTAAAATCTACGAAGAAATGCTTCGTATTATGAAGCAAAATCCTTCGCAATACGAAGCATTTTTTCGTAATACGAAGCAATTCTACAATGCCTTCATTTTCGTTCTAGCTACAAAGCACATTCTTTGTAGACTTTTTTGAGTGAGGAGATATCAGTCTATCTATCTATCTATCTATCTATCTATCTATCTATCTATCTATCCATCCATCCAATGAGGGTTTCCCACAAGGGAAAGAGGGAAAGGTGAAACGACATAGTGGCGCGGGGAAAGCCGAGGGGGCAAAGCGGCGCGAACGGGAAGAACCAGAAACATCAATATTTGGTCAAACCGTCCCGCGCCGACCGTTCATCCGGTCCTCCCACTGGGACACGGCGGTCGGTCAGGGCCAGCGTGTTGACACAAGGGAAGGTAGAGCATTGTGTCCTCTGCGGACATCTGCGTTCTCAGTCCAACCCGTGGCAGCGCCGTTGGACGTCCTGTGAAAGGCCAGTGAAAGCCCAATAAAAGCCCTGGGAAAGCCCAGGGAAAGCCCGGTAGAAGTCAAGTGGAAGCTTTGAGAAAATACCCGTACAAGCAGCCCTGCACACTAAATTTTATGTACAATTTTGTACAAGACATCACAGTTTTTTGTGCAGATTAAATTTTCGTACAGTTTTCGTGCAGATGAAATTTTTGTACAATTTTCGTGCAAACATCTCTGCACAAATTTCCTCATTTTTGTAGCAAATCTCGTACAAAATTGTACGAAAAGTTCATCTGCACAAAAAAACTGTGATGTCTCGTACAAAATTTGTACAAAAACATTTAGTGTGGGTGAAAACCAAGTGAAAGTCCAACAAGCCATGTGAAATTCCAGTGAGAGCTCAGTGAGAGCCCTGTAGAGAAATCCCTGTGACGGAAGGCCTCACACTCATTGTGGAGCTATTCTACTATGGCTTTGTGGAATGCCCAAAGGGGGGGGGGGGGGGTGACAAACATGCCGCGTGCCGTGATACGCGGGCGCGCAACGCGCTCCACCCAGAGCCTGCACTCTTTTAACCTGACAAAGTATTTTGAGCACAAGTAAGGTAAATTGTACCCTGTAAACTGTTTGTAATACAAAGAAATGGTCCGTAAATCACAAAGTATTTTCTTTGTAAGCTTCTGTATGCTCAAAATACTTTGTTATAACACGCTACTTTTGTTTGTAAAGTCTGAAATAGGTTGTAAGGTGAGTGTGAACTGTTGCAGTCCCGACCGTTGCGAGCCTATAAGCTGCACGGCAAGCCTTGACCAGAACCGTTCGAAAGCCCTTCGTCCGAATTCGGACGACTTTAAAGCCTCCGTTCCACGAGCCTAAATAAACAAAATAAATCATTTTGCTTTATATCAATGAGTGGGTTTGCGCATCGGCTTCACTTTGACTATCCGGCCGGCTGCAGGGGGTTTACGGCGGAAGCCGCACCAGCCGGTGGAGTGGCGGTTGGCGGTGGCCACCACTTCACCCCCAAGGGTCGTCGCAAAGTTTCCGGTCCGGTGGTGCCTCTGAGAATAGCCTGCATGGCCGCGGAACCAGAGTGAGCTCCGCACTGTGAGGAGTTATTGCACTTGCTGACAGAATCGTGCGTGACCATCACAAATTGGTTACTGAAAATTTAATGGAAAGACTTTTCGCCAAAATATGGCGAGACAAAAAGTCGTGCCAAGTTTTGGTCAGACCTAAAAGTCTCGCCAAGACTTGGTCAGACAAAAATGTTTCGCCACAAAATGGTAAGACTTTGTAGTCTGACCGCGGTACAGGCCGCAAGGTCCGTATTGACTGGGTTCAAAAGTGTGACCACATTGTGGTTAGACACAAAAGTCTCGCCATTTTGTTGCGAGACATTTTTGTCTAACCAAATTTTGGCAAGACTTCGACGTCAGGCCAAAATTGGGCAAGCCATTATTTTGTCTCGCATCTGAAGTGGCGAGAATAGTCTGAAATTTTCAGGATTATAGTAGTTACTTTTTCTTGCAGAAGAGCTTCATCTCATTGTTAAAAAAATAATTTAAATTTATTTTGTTTGACAACGACATGAAGCATAGCGCGGAGCAAGGCGAAATGGCTCAACGACGCACAGTTCCGTATGTGTACGTCATCGCAGCGTTTGGTCCCAGCGAGCGGGTTTCGAGTTGAGAGGCATGGCGTGGCGTGCTGGGCGAGGCGCAGCGCTTGCCTGGCCGTCCGCGCCGCGCCGCCCCCAAAGACACACAAACGCCCTGACCCCGTCAAATCGAGTTGCTCTCCTCCGAGGGCCTCCCCGTCCACTCACGGCGACAGCGCGGCCACTCCAACTCGGCCTGGACGCCCGCGGGACGCAGGAGCGCTCGCAGTGCCCTCGTCGCTCTGTCTCTCTCGCACCCCGGCGGGACGCGCCGTGAGGGCGAGAGAGACAGAGAGAGCACCGTTCGGAGTCGACTGCAGCGCCGCGGCGCACGGCCGGCCGATATTTTCCGCGTCGGAGTAAAAAGAGACGCGCCTTCGCCTTCCGGTATCGCGGCACGTCCCTGGCGGCGCGCCAGTCCCTCTCTCACTCTCTCCTCTCTCTCTCTCTCTCTCTCTCTCTCTCTCTCTCTCTCTCTCTCTCTCTCTCTCTCTCTCTCTCTCTCTCTCTCTCTCTCTCTCTCTCTCTCTCTCTCTCTCTCTCTCACTATCACTCTCTCTCTCTCTCTCTCTCTCTCTCTCTCTCTCTCTCTCTCTCTCTCTCTCTCTCTCTCCTCTCTCTCTCTCCCTCTCTCTCTCTCTCTCTCTGACCGGTCGTCGAAGCGTTCCTCAATAAAATTTGGGCAATATTGCATCCCAGCTCAGCATCCTTTGCCAAAAATTCTGTCCGCGATGATGACTTTTACTCTCGTAGTGTACACAGTTCAAAAAATCTTTCACGGGTTAGGTGTAGGTGTAAGTTCATCTGCGCAAAAAACTGTGATGTCTCGTACAAAATTTGTAGAAAAACATTTAGCGTGCGATTGAACGCTTTAAGCGTAAAGTCGTCATCCCGCAGTCGCATTATAAGCGAAGCGTAACGACCACGCATTAGCTTCACCATAGTGTATGTATTGCGTGCAGTTCGATTTCCTCGCCGACCAACCCGCCCTGTCATCCCCAAAAATATATTCGATCCGACATCCGACCGCATCTTCCGTTGCTGGACCTCGCCGCACCGCTGCAGCACGCAGCACACCACTCACTCGCCGCGCCGCCAACGCACAGGGGGTCAGAAGACCGTTGAGGCGGCGAAAATTCTAGACGCGTTTTGAGCTCCAGAGTCGCTAAATGGGACTCGAATCGAACGTGTGGCCCCATCAATGGCTTCCTGGTTTGCAGAGCAATCCATTGGTGTGGTCACACATTCGATTCGAGTGCCAATTAGCGACTCTGGAGCTCAAAACGCGTCTAGAATTTGGGCCGCCTCAACGGTCTTCTGACCCACTGTGCTGCGGCCGCCGTCTCTGTCGCACTCGCGGTGTGCGTGCGTCCCGCCGGGGAGCGATAGAGAGGCAGAGCGCAACGAGGGGGCCGCACAGTGGGCCAGAGGAGCGGCGGAGGCGGTCAAGTCCCGGAGGGCGCGTTGAGCTCCAGAGTCCGCTCACTCTGTGACTCGAACCGAACGTGTGACCCCACCAATGGATTGCTCTCCGAACGAGGAATCCATTGATGGGGTCACACGTCCGGTTCGAGGCCTGTTCCGCGACTCTAGAGCTCAAAACGCGTCTTTTTTTTTTTTTTTTTTTTTTTTTTCGCCGCCTGCACCGGTCTTCTGGCCCACTGTGCGCGACGCACACTTTCGGAAGCGCTCGGCAGGTGCGAGTCTCACCTGTCATCATGATGAAGGCGAGGAGGATGCCCGGGGGACCCGCGGCGGCACAGAGGCGCGCCGCTCTCCGGGCGGCACTCCGCGCGCAGCGGTCCCGGAACGCTCCAGCGGCCATGCCCGAGGCCGTGCCCGAGGCCGTGCCCGAGGCCGTGCCCGAGGCCGTGCGCGAGGCCGTGCCCGAGGCCGTGCCCGAGGCCGTGCCCGAGGCCGTGCCCGAGGCCGTGCCCGAGGCCGTGCCCGAGGCCGTGCCCGAGGCCGTGCCCAAGGCCGTGCCCGAGGCCGTGCCCGAGGCCGTGCCCGAGGCCGTGCCCGAGGCCGTGCCCGAGGCCGTGCCGAGGCCGAGGCCGTGCCCGAGGCCGTGCCCGAGGCCGTGCCCGAGGCCGTCCGCAAGGCCGCGGCGGGCCGACGCCGTCCGTCCAGCACTACGTCCTCCTCGTGGTCGGTGTCCTCGAGTCGCGGCCGGGCCGCGTCGGCGGGGAAGTCCCACGCCACGCGGCGAGCAGCGCCGCCATCGTCGACGCGCACGTCTGCCGGCGGCAGCGTGAGGCAGCAGCACTCGCGACGCGAACTCCGATTTATTTTATTTTTTTTCAAAAAAAAATAAAGTTGCACACTGCGGAAGTGAACGACAGCAGGACCGGGGGGGGAGGATTCACCCGGCGGAGCGAGACGCGGCGGGTTCGACGTGTTCGTGGTCGCGCCGCGCGGTTGCCGGCGTGCCCGCCAGAAGGCGCGACGAACGTGGGGGTGCTGGCCTGACCACACCGGCAGCGCGAGCGGCAGGCGACTGAGTCTGCACGGGGATGGAGCCCCGACGCTCACCCCCGGCCCGGCTCGGCTCGGCTCGGCTCGCCCACGCTCGGCTTGGCTCGGCTCCGCTCGGCCCGGCTCGGCTCCGCTCGGCCCGGCTCGGCTCCTCCATCGCCCCCGCCATCAACCCCTCGGCCGCGCGCGCGGCGCCTGCAAGGACCGGCCTCACTAGAGACGCCGGTAGGGCCGCGCGGCGGGCGGCAAGCGCCGGCGGCGCCACGCTACTGTAGTGTAGACCGGGCGAGGGTGGAGCCGGCCGGCTGCAGCGCCGAGCGTCTTACACTGTTAGCACAGCGAAAGCAAGCTGCTGCACCGAGGGGTGCCTCACTTCGTCCAGTCAGTGTGCACCCGCCTCAACTCCAGTCACTGCCTTGTTTCAGTCTTATTCACTGAAGAAGCCGGCGCAACAACGTTTTTTTTACCCTAGTTGCAGCATTTTTGTAACGAATGTCTCGAGATTTTCAATGTAGTCAAAGTAGAAATTCAGTCTTGTCACCAGTCGTCAGTGTACACCCATTTCCGAAGTGAGGTACCCCTCGTGCTGCACCTCCATCGCGAACAGTGTGCAAGTCGCCTTCTCTATCTCTCTGAGGGTAGGTTTAGAGAGGTAGGCTCTCTCTTGCTCTCTCACTCACACCTTTGTGATGAGACGGACCGACGCACAGTGGACGCACAGTGGGCCAGAAGACCGGCATCATTGTCATCATCATCATCATCATCATCATCATCATCATCGCTGTTACAGACGGCCCGAACTCCCAACGCGTTTTAAACTCAAGAGTCACTAAAAAGGAATCGAATAAAGTAGATCGTATGACCCTACCAATTGATTCCTCGTATTTTCTTTTCAAGTATTTAAAAATTTCTTTGTAATTTATTTAAGAAACGAAAATATCAATACAGTAATTAGCAATTGCTGAGTAATACGTAAGATCCAAGTATTATGGTTATGCTTACAAAAATGGGTCGAAGAAGAAATACTTAGTAAGAGGCTGAGAGTGCAACTAGCTGATCTCGATAGCTTAGGAGGAAGAGAGAGAAAGAGAAAGAGAGAGAGAGAGAGAGAGAGAGAGAGAGAGAGAGAGAGAGAGAGAGAGAGAGAGAGAGAGAGAGAGAGAGAGAGAGAGAGAGAGAGGGAGAGAGAGAGAGAGAGAGAGAGAGATGGGGGGAATTCCTGCGCGCCTTGCATGGGTGCGCGCGAAGAAGCGTAGGGAGAAGGGAGGCAAAAAGGACGGACGGGGGTAGGGCGTACAACGACGAATGAAATGAAAAGAAGTAAAACTCAAAGTGGTCGTGCGACGCCGCCACTCAAAACGGTGATCCGGTCCCCCCCCCCTTTTTTTATCCCCCACTGCTCCCCGCGACGCCACTGCGACCACGCCGACTTGTACCAGCGGCCCCGGTTAAAATTCATGAGAGATAAAAGACGGCCACTTTGGCGACGCGCGGGGGGATAAACAGGGTCAGGCGGACAGTGGGCCAGAAGACCGGCGCAGGCGGCCTAAACCTTAGACGCGTTTTGAGCTCCACAGACGCTAAATGAGACTCGAACGAACGCGTGACCCCACCAATGGATTTCTCGTTCCGAGAGCAATCTATTGGTGGTGCCACACGTTGGTTCGGGTCACATAGAGCGACTCTGAAGCTCAAAACCCTTTCGGGATTTTTACCGCTTCCACCGGTCTTCTGTCCCACTGTGGGGCCGCGACAAGTGGGCGGCTGTTGATCCGCCGGCAGATGCCGAACAGTGCGCTGGCCGCACTGGCTCTCTCGCACTCCTTTGCCACGCCCCACGAGAGAAAGGCCAGCTGATACACACACTAAATCCTTATGTAATTTTTTGTACATAGTTAGGCACGATTTTGCACATGCGTTTGTTATGCATAATATTATACGTTGTTATGCATAATTTATTCATACCTATGTATAAATTATACGTTGTTATGCATAATATTATACAGAAGCATACGCATGTGCAAAGTCGTTCATAACTATGTACAAAAAAGTGCATAAGGATTTAGTGTGCACTTTTGAACGCTTCGTATGAAGATGCAAGCTGTGTGTTTTAAACTTAACTGATATGTCTGTAACTGTATGTCGTTCCTCTTTGTTTTCCTGCAGATGCACCGCAACCAGAATGCACCAGTGGGGAAGGAACAGAAATATTTCCTTTTGCATCACATGGAACAGAACCAGGCATTCAACCAGGGACAATATCATTGTGGCACAGGCCGAAATGATTATCGGCAAGCATGGCAGCAATTAAGTGATGAGTTGAACAAAGTAGGGCCTGCGCAGAAAACAGCCAAGCAGTGGCGGAAGGTTTGTGGAATTTCGAAATAAGTTAATGTTACTGGAAGGTCGAAAAAAATCAAATTTCCTACACTATTTGTGGCAGTAGTTTTTTTTGTTTGTTTTTTTCTGTTTCCTTTTTTTTTATGGAGGGGGGGGGGTACATGTTGCCCGCTGTTTTTAATTTCACACACAGTTTGGGCTTTGAGCTCCCATTAATTACGGTTTACTTAAAATAAAGTTTTGTCAAGAACAGACCTTGTAGCTGTTAAAGTCGAGTTAAAGTAGGAAATTCGGGAACTCAGTCCTGCTTCTCCTTTCTGTATATATGTTACGGGTAAAGTCCGGCGGGTGGGTAGTATCGACATTACCTGACATTACATTGTTTGTTTGCCTGCAGCACTGGAATGACCAAAAAGCGTCTGTCAAGGAGAGGGCCCAAGCGAAGCATGAGCGGGCCACGGGAGGTGGTCCCCCAGAAAAGCTGACAGAGTATGACGCGCGGGTCGTTGCGTGTATGGGCGGATGGGAGCAAGGATTCGGTAAGATTTTTAAAATTATTTTTTTTCCTTCAAAGAGCTTGTGTGTGTACAGTAATAAAAGTTTTTTTTATAATTTTTCAGAACTCCGGAAAGAGTTACCTCTTTGAAATAAGGCTGTGCTTGGACAAGAGCCTGAAGATCATAAATTGCCCTAAAGCCTGTTCAACAAACTGTCCCAATGTCCCAATTGAATATCCAACTTTGAGTGATCTCAACAAGCGTGGGGAGGTGAAGCGTAAGTGGCTGCTTGATCTTTTGCGCATTGTTCGCTGGATTCAATGGATCACTTACTAAATTATTAGACATTGTTGGCTGAGCGATTAGCGAAGCCAGTTACTCCAGTGGGGTTGAAAAGTTTTGTCTGTCTGTCTGTTTGTCTGTTTGTCTGTGTGTCCGCACTACTCCTCCAAAACGGCTCGGCCGATCGGGATGAGATTTTGCAGGGTTGTTAGGTATATCCTTGGCTCGCCACACGCCAAAATTCAGCTCTCTATCTGAAATTATTCAGTCGTACCAACGAAAAAACACTAAAAAAATGGCAGAAAAAGTGCAACTTTCCAATGACTTTATATTTTAGAGACATTTTTACATGATTTCGTATGTTTTTGAAGGTGCTGATGACGAAAATGAAATCAATTTCGACCCCTGACCAAACTTTTACCAGCGAATCGGCTACCTCGGCCCGAATTTACTAACTTAATCAACTTTGACCCTTCATCTTGATAAAAGGGGGTCGTCCGACTAAAAAATTTTATTGCAGATTTCGATAGGTCTCGGCAAGACCTTTTCAAAGAGGGGTCGGAAGGGGGGTCTAGGAGCCCGACTTCATCAGTTAGCCGAATCAGGATCTTGAAAAAAGGGGATCGACCGACTAAAAAATTTTATTGCAGATTTCGATAGGTCTCGGCAAGACCTTTTCAAAGAGGGGTCGGAAAGGGGGTCTCGGAGCCCGACTTCATTGGTTAGCCGAATCAGGATCTTGAAAAAAGGGGATCGACCGACTAAAAAATTTTATTGCAGATTTCGATAAGCGACGGCAAGACCTTTTCAAAGAGGGGTCGGAAGGGGGGTCGAGGAGCCAGACTTCATTAGTTAGCCGAATCAGGATCTTAAAAAAAGGGGATCGACCGACTAAAAAATTATATCGCAGATTTCACGTGGTTCATTATTCAATGCCTCAAAAATCCTTGAGACAGCTTGCCGAAGGCAAGCAGGGAAGCGCCGCAGGCCAAGGTAGGTGTAACGCCAGGCGTGGATTGTCGTAACTGGCGCAGCATCGCGAAGCCTGTTACGACAAGACACGGTCTGGCGTAAACCTACCTTGTATTCTGTTTCCAATTTCCAATTCTCTGCCTTCATGTGTCAACTAAAGATTTTGGGAATACTAGAGAAGGATATTCTCATAATGTTTTTTTGGGTTTTTTTACTTCATCAGTATACTTTGATACTGTCAACTAATTTGTTGTCCAGTGTAAGTAGATGCCATAATTGCTGAATAGACATAAATTTCAGTGCAAAGCTGAGAAGAATGAAATTTTTACTGTCACATTCAAACAATGGAAATCATATTCATCGAATTAGTGTGTTCTTTTTGGCTGAGCGATTAGCGAAGCCAGTTATTTCACTGGGGTTGAAAAACTTTTCCTGTCTGTCTGTCTGTCCATCTGTCTGTCTGTCTGTCCATCTGTCTGTCTGTGTGTCCGCACTACTCCTCCCAAACGGCTCGGCCGATCGGAACGAGATTTTGCAGGGTTGTTAGGTATATCCTTGGCTCGCCACACGCCGAAATTCAGCTCTCTATCTCAAATAATTCAGTCGTACCAACGAAAAAACACTAAAAAAACGGCAGAAAAAGTGCAACTTTTTAGGGACTTTATATTTTGGTGACATTTTTACATAGTTTCGTATGTTTTTGAAGGTGCTGATGACGAAAATAAAATCAATTTCGACCCCTGACCAAAGTTTTGACTGCGAATGGGCTACCTCGGCCCGAATTCACTGTATAATCAACTTCGACCCTTCATCTTGAAAAAAAGGGGGTCAACCGACTAAAAATTTTTATTGCAGATTTCGACAGGTCTCGGCAAGACCTTTTCAAAGAGAGGTCGGAAGGGGGGTCTGGGAGCCCGACTTCAGCAGTTGGCCGAATCAGGATCTTGGAAAAAGGGGATCGACCGACTAAAAAATTTTATTGCAGATTTCGATAGGTCTCGGCAAGACCTTTGCAAAGAGGGGTCGGAAGGGGGGTCTGTGAGTCCGCCTTCATGTATTGTGAAAATTGGTGCAACGGCCATGTTTTGCACATTAACTTTGGCACAGTGGGAACACAAGAGCGGGCCTCAGTCCTGATGTTACATCAATAAGTTTGCGCTTTACCTCCCCGGGATGAGAGGTGCGAGGACCGAAGGCCCGAGAGACGGCCTCCGATTGGGCCAAGCCATGCGAGGGCCGAAGAAGGCCCGAGAAGAATCCTTCGGCAGGCCAAGCTGGTATCGGCCTCTGTCGAACTGAATTGCCGGCGCTGCGAAGCGGAGCTGCCCACTATACTTCGACCATTCATCACGTGGTGCACTACTCATTGCCTCAATGAACCCTTAAAAGAGCTTGCCGCAGGCAAGCAGGAAGCGCCGCAGGCCAAGGTAGGTGTAACGCCAGGCGTGGATTGTCGTAACTGGCGCAGCATCGCGAAGCCTGTTACGACAAGACACGGTCTGGCGTAAACCTACCTTGTAATTAGTTTAAACAGTTTTTAGACATTTTTCTGTGTTTCCTTTTCTTTGCCAAAAATCCATTTCATTCCATTTGCAGCCTTGTTTTCTTGTGAGGGTGTAAAAAGTGCTTCATGCAATTAAAATTTTGTTCCTTCCTTTTGTCTGGATTTACTTAAGATACTTGAACACATAAGTATTTACACGATTGATTGTGAATTATTTCAAGGCTGACTTAGCTCATTTACTGTCATTGTGTGACATAAGAGGAATCAACTGCACTATTATGTTGATATCTCTCTCTCTCTCTCTCTCGATGTACTTTGCGTCATTGATTAATTTATTGGATTGTTTGTCTAGAGATGATGTCTAATGCTCAATTTTTTGCCATCTTTGGAAAACTAAAACTTCCACTCTCTTATACTCATACCTGCAAAATGCTTGTGAAGGATCTGTGATTTTGAGCTCGTGTGTGTTGTGACATCTTATGGTTGTGATTTTAGGTACTGTTTACAGTGTAAATTTTTCATGTTGCTGGAAAGTTTTACAGAAAAGTAGAATCACCTTGCCCTTAGAATTTTGTTGTAGGTGATTGTGTACATCAAATGTTATTACTTAAGAAATGTGTGTTATTTTCATTCTGACCGCCTATTCGACTTCGAGGCAGGGGCCGTGGAATTTTGCGAATTCCTTTGGTTAAGAATGACAATGATTAAATCGATTTTGCATCGGTTTGCTCGTTGCCTAAAAATATTGATAGCCGTTGCAACTAGTTGAATGTACCAATAAATTGTTTGAAGCAATAAAAAAAAACAATATAGGTAACAACAATTTTCTGTTGCTGACTTAATGGCTGAGTGATAAGCGAAGCCAGTTACTTCAGCGGGGTTGAAAAACTTATCCTGTCTGTGTGTCCGCACTATTCCTCCCAAACGACTTGGTCGATCGGGGCGAAATTTTGCAGGGTTGTTTGGTATGTCCTTGGCTCGCCACACGCCAAAGTTCAGCTTTCTATCTCAAAGCATTCAGTCGTACCAAAGAAACAAACACTAAAAAAACGGCAGAGAAAGTGCAACTTTCTAGTGACTTCACATTTTAGAGTCATGTTTACAAGGTTTCGTGTGTTTTGTAAGGCGCTGATGACGAAAATGACAACAATTTCGACCCCTGACCAAAGTGTCAACCGCGAAGGGGCTACCTCGACAAGAATTTTTTAACATAATCTACTTCGACCCTTCATCACGTGGTGCACTACTCATTGCCTCAATGAACCTTGAAACAGCTTGCCGAAGGCAAGCAGGGAGCGCCGCAGGCCAAGGTAGGTGTAACGCCAGGCGTGGATTGTCGTAACTTGTGCGCGCAGCATCGCGAAGCCTGTTATTATAAGATACGGTAAGTGTGCGCCAGACCGTGTCTTGAGGTACAGGCAATGAGTAGTGCACCACGTGATGAAGGGTCAAAATAGATTACGTTAGAAAATTCGGGTCCTTACGCAGTTGAAACTCTGGTCGGGGGTCAACATGGATTTCATTTTCGTCATCAGCACCTTCCAAAACATGCGCATCTATGTAAAAATGTCTTTAAAATGTAAAGTCACTAAGAAGTTGTTCTTTTTCTGCTTTTTTTATTGTTTTTTCGTTGTTACGACTGAAAGAATGGAGATAGAAAGGTGAATTTTTGCGTGTGGCGAGCCAAGGACATACCCCGTACAGAAAAATTCAGTTCGCTTTTAGTTCGTTATCGGTTTTTTTACAGTTCGCTACCCTGTGGATTGGTTCGCTTTTAGCGAACACAAGGAGGGATTGGTTCGCTATTAGTTCGCGACGGTGGGACTAGTGCGCTAAAGGTACGCATGCCGGAGGACTATTACGCATCCAGTGCGCGGCAGAGCGAGGCCCGACGCAACCTCCTTACGACCCAGTCCGCCTCTTGCCCGAACCCGTAGCGCACTAGTTGCGCACTGGAGCGAACTAAACGCTTACTAGTTCGCTCTGCAGCGAACCAAATGCGTACTAGTCCTCTGGCAAGCAACGAGGGGGGACCCCGTCGGCATTACTTTTGAACGTCGGTGTTCAATGTTTTGATGTCATTGGGATTGCAAGGAAAGTATGAAGGCGGCAAAGATCTTAAACTTTAAATTTCCACGGAGAAACAAATCTGAAAATTACAATAATTTGCCGAAAATTTTGCGCGAGTATGGCGCAGTATAATATTTCAATAAATTAAATTTCCAGTGCGAAATAACAGAAGAAATACGATGTCTCAGTTTGTGTGCCGTCTCGTACCAAATACATAACGCGTCAACGTGAGATAAAGAAAATTCCTCCTACGCATCGCTCTTACGGACGCGCACTTTCTCATTTCTTTTCAGTTCCATCAACGTTTCATCGCGCTATTCAGTGCACATTGATTTCTTAGCTGTTTCATGCAGGGCTCAAACGCCTTGCAGTCTTTGCGTAAAATTCCTACAGTCAGCGAAAACCGCATCTCTTTATCTTTATAAATGCGCCCTCCAGAGAGCACACACTGGAGCGCCGAGCGCCAAGCTGCGCTGAGCCAGTGAAGAGGCTCGCCTGCGGGCCCCTTGTGTTTCAGGCTAGCGCAATGGTTAGCGTCGTTGACAACGAGCCAAGGATGTCCACATCACAGAAGACCAGTGATCGACTACCGCAGGCCGCCAGCGTCGACGCACGAAGCATTCAGTATATGCGGTGTCGGCCTTTTCTTTTCGTGCTCGCCCTCGGAGCGAACTGGACGCGTACTAGTTCGCTCGCGGACCGAAAGCGAACCGATCCCCACGCGAACTAGTTCGCTACCGGTTCGGTTTTTGGTCGTTTCTGAACTCTTAGCGAACCAAACCCCCACCGCAGCGGACTCAAAGCGAACTAATCCACGCGTACTGTTAGCGAACCAGTAGCGAACATCACTTTTCCCGTTGGTGTGCTTATTTTCTACTCAATATTCAACTTATCTTTTTCAGCAGATGATACCTTTTTACTTTGAAACATCCCTAGACATGTAAGACACATAAAGGTGTCAGCTAGCTTAAACTCTCGAGTACAGAAACCAAGCGCGTATCCTAACAATATACCTAACATATATATACCTAACAATAACAGTAAGGTAAAACTACATGAAAAGCAAGGACTGCAAATTTTGCGACAAAATAGTTCTTGTACTTATATCAACCGACACTGAAACGGATGAAATAACGAAACGACGTCCTTCATTTCTTTCATAAGGGGGCCCTTTCGTCTCTTGTATGGGGCTAATATGCGAGCCGAAAGTGAACAAAATGTGCTTAGTTTTGATAAATTTTGTTCCGTCGCTGTTAAACTGAGTGCCAGGCACAAGACTTGCAAAGTTCCAATAGTAATGTGCGAATGCTTCGAAACTGAATCGAACCGTCACATTCGATTCGACTCGAAAACGAACCAAAAATGTAAAATATCGAAATTGAATGATAATTGACGAAAACAGCAAAATAAATGCCCATTTTGGCCACGTTAAGACCCAATTGTTTCGTAATCGAATCCAATTTTCCCTGATTCTATTTGACTCGGAAATATTTTCTTACTTTTGATTCGACACCGGGAAAGGCCGCTTCGCATACCACCACTAGAGTCACTTAACAGTGGGACGCCACCAATGGAGTCCTCGTTCGGAGCAATCCACATAAGGGGTCGGTTCGAGCCCAATTTAGCGACTCTGGAGCTAATAATTCATCTACAGTTTAGGCCCCCTGCACCGGTTTTCCAGCCCACTGTGCCGAGGCAGAGGCAGGCCCACTGCCCAGCCAACGAGGCGCTGACAGACGCAATCAGAACCACGAAAGACAGTGCAGCAGCGCGGCTCTCGGAGGGTGCAGTGCAAGGCCACCCACCCCCTCACCCCACTTTTACGGCCTCTTTCCCATTTGTTTCTTTTCACCCACACTCAAAATCTATGTGTGTACTCAGTACACACTTCTAGGTGCGTGCTTACAAGCATGCACTTCGAGGTGTGTACTTGCCTAAGCACGCGCCTAGAAGTGTGTACTTGAATGAGTACACACTTTAAAGTGTGTACTCAGTGAGTACACACTTGCGAGGTGCATGCGCGGCATAGGGAAAACGCATGCACTTCTATGTGTGTAGTCACTGAGTACACACTTTAAAGTGTGTACTCAATCAAGTACACACTTCTAGGTGCGTGCTTAGGCAAGTACACACCTCGAAGTGCATGCTTGTAAGCACGCACCTAGAAGTGTGTACTGAGTACACACATAGATTTTGTGTGCATCACTACTAGCACGCGAAGTGCGAGGGGAAGAAGGTGCAACATAGCAATAAATGTTCGTATTTTTGATACATGTATTGATAAATCTCATGAAGACTTGCAACTCGGAAAAAGAAAACACGTATTCACTTCAGTTTTTAACGTTTTCTATTTTAATTTTTCCAGATGCCCTTACAGGAGTCCATGACTAGCAACTTGTCCATGAATAATTTAAGGAAATATCACAAACTTATCCACAACTAAGACAAATCAATAAAAAAATAACATAAATTTAACAAGCACACCTATCGGATTCCCTATAAGCACGACACAAAAAAAATACACCCAAACCATGTGGGTGCAACCAGTTGAAAAAGACGGAAAGAGACTTTTACAGCTATACACTTTCAGTACATAAATGCGGCAATGGGATGAGGTAAACTTTTTCTATAAATAAAATAAGTACACCATTGCACAGACGACGAATTCCAACCACCACTCATTTTTGTCGGCCTCTTGCTCAACTTGAAAAGGATCAGACTGAAAGTGCTTCAGGAACGGTTGTCCCGCACGGACCTTTGAAGTAAAACGATCTGCAAAAACAAAAAGAAACATTGCACCGTGTTAGTTGCTTATTTAAGACCGCTCATTTTATCGTCTTGTCTGCGGAACGCCACACTCTCAGCATCTTACTGACTTTATTGTCAGTAACCAGGTACTATTGCCTACAACAATTAAATTTAGTATTTTCTTCTTAGATACGTACAATTGACTTCATGTAATTATTTAGGAAATTTTGTTAGTCCATAAGTACTAACAAATATGTAAATAATTATTACAAAAGCGAAAAGTACGTATTATTTTTGCACAAATTACTGGAGATGCTACTTACAAAATGCCAATACCATGTGCAAAAAGTCAATTTCGAGTTTGAGAGTGCAGGCACCACGAAGGCTGACAAAGACAACATTTTGAACATTAATGTGCGGAAAGTTCAGTCCGCGTGCAGTGCACTATCAGAAATTTCCGAGAAAAAATTGAAAAATTATGGAGTGCAGCACTCCCGCTGCGTTGCTGTCTGGATGGGACTCTGCGCTGCACAGTGGGCAGTGGGACAGATAGCCGGTGGAGGGAGGCGGCAGAGAGCGGCATTGGGCGGGTATTGCAGCTCTAGCGCGCCCAGCGCGGCTCGGCTTCAGATGCCCGCCCAAGCCCGCCTGCTATCCCAGCGCCCGTTCGGGCCCGCCCACCGGGTGAATTTACCCATCCAAAACCCATCCAATGACAGCGCGTCTGGCCAAGCCAAGTCCGTCTGCTAGAGAGCCGGCCGCAGACAGCCACGCCGGAGCCAATCAGAACGCGGTTTGGCTCGACGGCAGCAGTTCGGTGGCGAAGGTGTCGCAGGTCCGAGCCGGCGCCACCGACCCCAACTCGCACCACTTTTTTGCCTCTGGGTATTCTTCGGAGTTTTACCCGCCCAATGCCGGTCTCTGGAAGGCGGTCATAATCCCGGACGGGTTTTGAGCTGCTGAATGGGACTCGAACCGAACGTGTGACCAACACCAATAGACTGCTCTCCGAACGAGGAATCCACTGGTGTGGCCACACGTTCGGTGGTTCGAGTCCCATTTAGCGACTCCGGAGCTCAAAACGCGTCTTGGGTTCTGGCCGCCTGCGCTCTGAGGGCTTTGGCCGGCGGACCGCCGGGAGGGTAGGCAACCTATCGTGCACCGAACCGCGATGGGCAACAGCCTCGCTGGGCGCGAACAGAGCAAACGCTGCAATGTAAGGTTACGAGCATTACGTTCAAGAATCCCACCACCCCTAACCTATACTGTAAATACTGTAATGTATATACTGTATATACATGTACTGTAATTAAAAAATTAAAGCATACGAGTAGATACATTCATCCTTGTGCTATCGACACTAGCATAACGATGGGCAGATCAAACATAAAACCGATGGGGATAATTAAGCCCAAAAACAGTAAAAATTCGCAGAATCTTAAGAACTTGTTTGTAGACAATTCCTTACAGCACATCGTCAACAGTGGGTGAATCTTCAATGTTGAACTCTGCCACAGGAACGCCTCGTGCGGCAGCAGACGGGGCAAACGCAGCAGCCGGGTAAACAACTGAGGAAGTGCCAATAACCAAGCACAAGTCACATGCTGAGAGGAGGCGTTCTGGAAAACATGATAAAGAAAACCAAATCAATCAGAAAGCCTGCGTAAACTCTCTGGGAACACTGACATTAGAGTGGAATTTCACTTCACACACATGCACAACCACAGCACTATGAAACCTAAAAGAATTAGTTGCATCTGGGTTGAGTTACAAATTTTTTTTTACAAAGGTTTACCAAGAAAAATTGCCAAAAAAAAATAATAATAATAAAAATTGCAGCTGCTTGCAGTGGACCTCATTATACTGAATTGAAACACTGTCCCAAACTGCAAGACTTCAGGTTCAGGGTGCGCAGCTTTTTCTCTCTGATTGGTAATTCGTGTGTCGATGATTAAAATTGGAAGCTGAAAGAGGCAGAACAAGTAATATCATATTCAAAAAAGAAAGCTTCAATTTAGTGTAATTTAATCCTAAGACTATTTATCTCATATCTTTAGGAAAGTCAGAATTAATTCTGCCTTAGCTACACCTACCAACTCTAATTAATTAATTTATTCTCCAAACTATTTTGACACAGTGGCATAAGCCTCACAAATTATCATAATGCCTTTGAATCAACTACACTGTGCATTATTACCAAGGTAAATCATTGGGTTTGGTGGAAGGAAGAATAAGCATACCAAAAATTCTGATGCCATAGTTATGGGACGTTTCCAAAGTTTAAGCTTAAAAGTGCATTATTGGGGATCATACAAATTCCATTTCACCAAAGATTGAAAAAAATTCAACCAATATTCCTTTTTTTTCTTCTAAGCACCGTAAAAATAACAACAACATTAAGCTCTGTCTAACCCAACATAAAGGTGAAGTTGAGGTGGATCGGTATAGAAATACCTATGATCAGCACAAAACATACCAGCTTCAGCCAGGACTCCACTTTCGAGATTTTCACCAAACCAGACAACGTGTGGCCTCAGCAGACCATTACAAGAACCAGACTGACATCTTGGAAGCTGCTCAGCGGGAATGGATGAGGAGCAGCTGTCAACATCCGGCAACCTAAAAACCAAAAAGCAATTGAGAAAATGTTAAAATTAAACAAGTACCTTCTATTTAATTCTATATTTGATGAAAGTTATTGGCAATGCAAATTTCTTACCCACGCCCCTCAAGAGCTGGGCAGATGGGGCTGTCTCGATTTTCACGAACATCTTTACACTTGAGACAGCGAGTCTTCATGAGGGAACCATGTAGCTCCAAAACATTGCTGGACCCAGCTTTCAAATGGAGCCCGTCAACATTTTGAGTTACAACATTAAACTGGCGTCCCTCAGCCTTCAGTCGACGTTCAGCTTCAGCTAAGGCAGTGTGCGCCTAAAGTAGGAAAATTGAACGTGTAGTCAGACTAAAATTTTAAATTATTTTATTTATATTTGTTTTATATTAATTATATATTTATTTAAATTAATTTTAAATTATTAGAAGCATCAAGTAAGTGGGTAAAGCTCTTCAGTTGAACCCAGTAATCTTTGATCATGTTACATGCCATTTACCTTGTTAGGAGACGCTGCCATCACAACTTCACGGCGGTAATGGTAAAACTCCCAAACTAATGAAGGGTCTCTCTTGAATGCTGTTGGCGTAGCTAAATCAGTTGCTTGATATTTCCTCCAAAAGCCACCTGAACCTCGGAATGTAGGGATACCCGATTCAGCAGAGACTCCAGCACCCGTCAAGACTACAATATTTTTGGACTTTTTAAATACTTCATGGAATGCTTTCACATCAGACAGGCAAACACGCTTGGCCATAGTGACAACCTGGGACAGAGAATGACAGAGCAAAATTATTTTTCCCTGTGCATAAAAGTGCCACAACAAAACCACAAAGTCAAGATTGAGGACACTGGCAATGAACAAAACAGAATAGTGACACCTCAGCCAGTCTCAACAGATCATTAATTACATAGTCAACAGATTCCGAATGACTGGCATTGTTTCAGTAATTAGAATACAGAGGGCTAGAAACTGTGATAACCACAGAAACGGCAAGTCCAAAAAGAGAGAGAGTACTGCATAAATAACTACACTAACAGATGAATGCCGAGTGAATCTAGCATCTCTCGCTAAATGTTCACAAGTCTTTAAAAGATAAAAGCTTCAATAACCTAACCTGTACAACCGACATTGACGTACAAATAACAACATAACATGAAACTGTCAGTCTTCAAACGTGAAATAAATAAGAATTTTCAGGATCTCAAAGTCCAGTAAAGGCTAGCTTGTGCCCAAGAAATATGTAAATACGTACTTTTTTTCTGAAAGTTAGACGGAGTAGCTCTTCCAGCGCCTCTGTGACAGCCAGACAAGACAACTGAGCATCAACGTCAACAAGAGGGAGGGGAGGGGGACATGGCGCGAACTGGGCTCCGTTTCAAAACAAATTTCTCACAAAAACCGAAGGGCCTAAGGCCTTAAGTAAAGGAAAGGAAAATCACGTTGAGGATGAAGGCAGAAAATGTTTGCTAATTTTTTGTTCATGCGTGTTCCCCATGTACCCGACAAACAACAAACGTGCTGCACCAAGATTCATTTTGGTCTGCGAGACGGGGGGGGGGGGTACAGAGAGGTAAGCGAGAGAAATGGGCCATCAACACAGTACTGATCAAGAGGCATAACATACAGGACACCATTGTGAATAAATGCAAGTCACTCCCCCCTCAAAATAAAAGAAAATTTCTCTGAATTTAAAAAAAAAAAATACGATTTCACGAAATCCTGGTAGTCACGAAGTTAATTTTCATTTATGTTCTGGTTTAACAAAGATAACTAAGGCTAGGACTGCGTTGTGTGTACTTCTGTTTATGTTTGTCAGACCATTATAAATAATACTAAAACTTACGTAAAGACCAGCTGCGTTTCAATTTGTGTCAAAAACAGACATTTAAGACAGTCTCATAATACCTGAAGGACAAGTTATTCACAGAAACGTGCAGTAAAATAGTCCAGTTTACCCAGTTCACCCAGCTTTAAGGTTAGAAAAAAGCACAGCCCCCGTGTCTAGATCGTTTCGTCTTAGATTCAGAAGTACCATAAAACCTCGCTACAAGGTGCAGCTACACGCCCACTGTTTTCGAAAAGGGACTTATAGTTACACTCAAACTACGTTAGAGATAGTTTTTTTCACAAATGCATTTGCACAGGCACGCAGTTTAATGTCCTATTTCACTCCGATTCAAAGAGTTTAGAACATTTGGGGTTGGTATTTTTGAAAACAACAGGGCCTGCGCGCAGCGGCGTGGGACACTCTGGCCAACAATCACCGACCGACCGGCCGATCCAAATGGCCACGTTCGAAAACAACGTCTATACCATTGTTGGAGCTCTTCTAGCTGCAGTAAAAGACAATTTTGATTCGAACGCGCTTTTTCAAGGGAGCGAGCGTTTTTGGTGTAAGCTGTACAGAGGCGAAAAGGAGCGCTGCTATTGGTCGGATTCCATTTCCGGTGGCTCGGCTCCCCCCTCTCCCTCTGTTTTTCGCTGACGAGTCGAGTTTTGCCATGGAAACGGCGATTTCAACTCAAAATTTCTCAAAATTGGCCCTACACTTTTCAACCACATTTCACCACTGAAATCAGGGTACAAAGTTCTACCACTCTGCCAAATCTCATCAAAATCGTATAGAAAATTTCGGATTTGCATAAGGGGCCAGACTGACAATAAAAATAAAAAAAACCCAACCCCGGTGAGGCTATAAGGCTACTTCGTGCCTAAAAATGTACATTCAATAACAGTAGCAAGGACGTCAAAACAACCAAACAATGAACTTCATACGGTTAGGAAAAAGTGAGCAAACAACACCGAACTAAGAATTTGTGTCTACCCACAACCACAGAATAGGACAGGCTCGTCTGCCGAGCGGGCGATGGGAAGCGGGGCGTCGAGTCGAGGCAACAAGAGGGGATCCGGCAAACGGGGATAACTCCATGCTATGAAACAATAAGGCCTCCAAATAGTGACGTCAGCGCCCCTAAGTCAGTGGTACCAACTCTTAGAGAACCGAAACAGCTGTAAAAGTTGTCGCCTCGTGCGGGTGTCGAACCCGCATCGTCGGTGTCACCGACAGCTACCCTATCCATTGCGCTATCGATAGCATGGTATGAGAAAGGTCCAGCACAGCATTTTGCCGGACCACGCAGGGTCGGCTCCCATTTTTTTAGTTCAGATGTTGGCACCTCTGCTGTCGGTGCGCTACGCACACGGGCCACGCGCACCCATAAGAGATATCCCCCTTTGGTAGCCACCTGGAAGGTAAGGTAGGAAAAATGCAACATTTGTACCCTGTCAGTAGGCATCAGAGATGTAGTAGGCGAACAATGCTGCTCACTCCCCCCCCCCCCCCGAAAGCCGCTTCTGGATCCGCCACTGCGAGGGAAGGCCGCGACCCGACGGCGGTCTCGGTGCGCAGAGGCGTGCTCCTCTAATCGCTCCGTGTTACCCCAGCATTAACGCCAGGCCCGCCAGGCAGCTAGGGTTAGGTTTGTCTAGGCCTGGGGCTGTGCCACGCCCCGCCACTGTGCCACGCCCTGTCGCCGTGCCAGGCACGGTGGGCCAGAAGACCGGCGCAGGCGGCCGAAACACTGCACGCGTTTCGACCTCAACACTGTAAAAAATTGTAATTGTCACTTGATGACAATACCAAGACTAATTTTCCTTACAAGGATGTCATCAAAACGATTGACGACAATTTTGTCACGCACGACATGCAAAAGGTACAGGAGATTTGATGAAAATGTCATCAGTTTGTGATGAAATTCTCATCATTTGAAAGTGGTGAAAAGATCATTCATCTTTTTGTCATGAAGTGACAATAAATCTTTACAGTGTAGAGTCGCTAAATGAGACTCGAATCGAACGTGTGACCCTACCAATAGATTCCGCGTTCGGAGAGCAATCCATTGGTGGGGTCACACGTTTGGTTCGAGTGGATTTAGCGACTCTGGAACTCGAAACGCGTCCAGAGTTTCGGCCGCTTGCGCCGGTCTTCTGGCCCACTGTGCCACGCGCTGTTGCCGTGCCACGCCCTGCCACCACGCCATGCCCTGCGAATATGACATGCCCTGCCAATGTGCCATGCCCTGCCCATTGTGCCATGCCCTGCCAACCTGCCACGCCGTGCCACGCCGGGCCGTGCTCCAACCTCACAATTTCGTGCTCCTCTGCTCGCAAAGGACCTCACTCAAGGAGGCCGCGCTAATCTGGCGACGGCTCCTCGGCTTTGGATCAAACTCAGCCCCTCGCTGCTGCAGGGAAGGTCGGAGGTTCAAACACCAGCAGCAGCGTTGAATTTTCTACTTGTAACATTTTCAAGAGTTCGCAATAGAGTTAGTTCTTCGGTAACGGAGTGAAAAAATGTCACCTGGGGGCAAGGCCGGGGGAGCAGTGCACAGAGGGTCAGAAGACAAGGGGAGGCGGTCAAAATCCCGGACGGGTTTTGAGCTCCAGAGTCGCTGGGACTCGAACTGAACGTGTGACACGACCAATGGATTGCTCTCCGAACGAGGAATCGATTGGCGGCGTTACACGACGTTCGATTCGAATCCTGCTTAGCGACTCTGGAGCTCAAAATACATCTAGAGTTTGGGCTGCCTACGCCGGTCTTCTGGCCTACTATGCAGGGGACGCGGGGAAGTCTTCTATTTACCCCGGTTTTACCTCGGCCCTTCCCGACGCGCTGACGGGGCGGAGCGTAAACCAACTAGACGACTTTTTCGAGCGTATGTTCCTCTGGGACAGGGCCATCCCTGGAGCTGCCCGGGCCACTCTCTTCATCTCAAAACTGCCTCCTGTCCTTCCTGTCCCACAGTGGGCCAGAAGACCGGCGCAGGCGGCCAAAACTCCAGACGCATTTTTAGCTCCAAAGTCGCTAGACTGGACTCGAACCAAACGTTTGATCCCACCAATTGATTGCTCTCCCAACGAGGAATCCATTGGAGGGGTCACGCGTTCGACTCGGGTCCCATTTAGCAACTCTAGAGCTCAAAACACGTCCGGGATTTTGACCGCCTCGACCGGTCTTCTAGCCTACTGTGCGTCCGCCTGTCTGCCTGCTTGCCTGTCCGTGTGTTCGTCCGTCCGTCCGTCCGTCCGTCCGTCCGACAGTCCACCTGCCACCCGTGCATCTGCCTATCCAGAAGTTCACAGGTCTCAAGTCCATGGCCTCCACTGCAAATACATCGGTAAGTTTCCTTCCCACTCCACTGAAAATGTAATGGAAAGACTTTGCGCCAAAATGTGGCGAGACAAAAAGTCTTGCCAAGTTTTGGTCAGACCTGAAAGTCTCGCCAAGACTCGGTCAGACACAATTGTCTCGCCACAAAATGGTGAGACTTTTTGTCTGACCGCGCTACAGGCCGCATGGACCGTATTGACTGGGTCCAAAAGTCTCACCACATTGTGGTCAGACACAAAAGTCTCGCCATTTTGTGGCGAGACATTTTGGTCTGACCAAATTTTGGTGAGACTTCAGTGTCTGACCAAACCTGGGCAAGACATTTTGTCTCGCCTCTGGAGTGGCGAGAAGTCTGACCTTTGGATTTATAGTGTCCAGGATTCGCCGAACACCATAAAGCCGCCGCACTGCTTCACGCCGAAAGAAATTGATAATGAAATGAGTGAGTGCCTGTCTGTCTTTCCTCCTGATTACGCGCATGCGCGTGCCTGCCCGTCTGTCCGCCCCCGGCTGGCTGCCTGCCTGCCCGTCTGTCCGCCTCGTTGAGCGCGACGTCCCCCACAAAAGGGGTGATGGATCTTTCGATGGCTCTCCCTCACGGCATCACGTTATCAGTCTTTTGTTTCGCCGCCGTTGGCTGCCCTGCTGGCTGTTTCCGAACGGCACCCTTTCGTCGCTGCGTCTCTCTCGCACTCATGGGGATGGGGCGCCGGCCGCGGGGGTGCGAGAGAGACGGAGCGCCGAGAGCGCCGTGCGGCATCAGCCCGCCAGGCCCGTCGCAGGAGGCTCGCCGCTCAGGGTGGCCACCCTGCCTGCCCGCCCCGTCAAATTGAGCCCGATCAGCGCTAACGACACACTTTTAAACTTCCGGCGAGTTTTCTTTTCTCGAAACACGGAGGATTCAAAGTCGCGGCCCGACGATAAGGGGGCGGCCTACGCCTACGCGGCGCGTCGCGGCACAGTGGGCCAGAAGACCGGTGGAGGCGGTCTCAATGCCGCACCCAAAATTGAAAGGCGGTGCTCATGGATCAAAAAAGGCGGTCATGCAATTACTGCCTTACACATGCCATCATTACTGCCAATCAAAGACGGTACTTTCATATACCGCCACAACTATTCCATCAGTGCTGAGTTCACAATTGGATGGGTTTTCAGCTCCAGAGTTGCTAAATGGAACTCGAACCTGACGTGTGGTGTGACCCCACTCATGGATTGTTCTCCGAACGAGGAATCCATTGGTAGGGTCACACGTTGTTAGATATGAGTCCTGTTTGCGACCCTGGAGCTCAAAACGCGTGTAGAGTCCTGACCGCCTGCGACGGTCCTCGGTCCTCTGACCCAATGAGCTCGGAGGGGAAAACTTCTTCTGAACTGTAATTAGCCAACACAATCAATTTTCATCAGGAACAGTTCCGTACAGAGTCGCTCCATGTCGCTCATGTCGCTACTATCCGGATTTTCACGAGGGCAAATAAACCATGCGCAGCAGGTAGGCAGGCGGAGTGCTAAGGCTCGCGTCGGGGTTGGAAATGGGAGAGAGAGAGAGAGAGAGAGAGAGAGAGAGAGAGAGAGAGAGAGAGAGAGAGAGAGAGAGAGAGAGAGAGAGAGAGAGAGAGAGAGAGAGATGACCATACTGCTGCACTGCATACACGGGACCATTGATGACCTCGTGAGCGGTGACCCCTTGTGTTGATCCGGATGAGAGAGGAAAAGGGGGGAAGGGGGACAGGGTAGGTCAGTTCAGCAGGAGGGATGGAGGGGAGGTGGCTGGCACATATCAACGTGTAATGGCGGAACGCGGGCGTGGTGCACTCTAACTGTTTGCGATTGTCACGCGCACTCATGTGTTCCCCGCCGCGACCCGACTCTCTCTCTCTCTTTCTCTCTCTCTCTCTCTCTCTCTCTCTCTCTCTCTCTCTCTCTCTCTCTCTCTCTCTCTCTCAATCTCTCTCTCGTGGACCTGCCCCGCATCCCTGCTGATCAGTGGCGACCAACCGCAGCACGACCAGAGGCGACCCGGGTCTGCCGAGCACAACACTCAGGGGACGCAATGGCGCTGCAGACAGGCGACCACACTCAAAATGTCTCATGAAGGAAGCTTGCACTATTTATTTATGATACACAGAATTTTTTGTGCAAACATTTATCTAAGACCATGATAAAGAAAGAGAAAAACAAAAAATATATTCGTGTTTTTATTAGCAAATTTAGTTTGTATTGTTTGCTCAGGTGCCAAATTCACCACTGAAAATACAGTGGAAAGACTTTGCGCCAAAATATGGCGAGACAAAAAGTCTTGCCAAGTTGTGGTCTGGTCAGACCCTGAAGTCTCGCCATGACTTGGTTTACGTCCCAACTGCTATACGTGTTTATCCTCGATGTGCGAAGTAGAGCGGTCCTAGAGGCTTCACTCTCAGACTCGTACTGATTTTTTGTTTCATAACGTATTGCCGTTTCTGCACATTAATGAGCTTATTAACATTTTTATTTGTAACAGTAACATTATTATCAATTTTGTCTTGACAAATCTGTTCAGCTTCTTAACGAAATCCTATTAATGTGCACAAACGTCAATGATTATTGATAAAATGTCTATGGAAGGATGAGAGTGTTTGGCCTCACCCGGTTAACCCACGTGCCAGGATCTGCTGAAGGCAAGGCTGGCCTGCGACAATGCCCTCCGCGCGCGAGCGGCCGTGCTCCGCTGGGTCTGTGTGCGGGGAGGCATTGTTGATGTTCTGCGCAGACTGCGCGCCACGCAGACACCATCCTGCCCCGGCAGCGCCATCCCCGTGTTATTGTTAGGATACACGCTTGGTTCCTATGGACTCGTGAGTAAAAAGCAAGCTGACACCTTCATGGGTCTTGTAGTTTTAGGTATGTGTGAAGTGTAAAGGTATCATCTGCTCGAAACGGAAAGCATGAGCGCACATCACAAGTTGAACAAAACACGGCCAAAACGGTTTCCTGGTTTCCCCAGGTAGCCAATAGAAACGCCATAGGTGATTTCCAGGGAATTCCTGGAGATACCAGGAACCGTTTTTGCCGTGCATGGACATTGTGTTTTAGAAAGCAGTTCTCAGGACACATTTTACACAGGACGACACTGCCAAATTGCCAAATCCCAAGAAGAGCTTAATTAAGTCCCATACTTGTGGGTGTTGGAAATTTATCCACGCCTACAAAAGAAGACCACGTTTGCCCCAAGCATCCGAGTGCGGGACACCAATGTCTAGGCATGGCCTACTACTGTGGCCACAGTGGGTCAGAACATCGGTGGAGGCCCACAAAACCCAGGACACAGTTTAGCACTGGATTACTGTACCTAAACAGGACTCGAACCGAATGTGTGGCCCCATCAATGGAATGGATTTCTCGTTCGGAGAGCAATCCATTGGTGCGGGTCACACCTTTGGTCCGAGGTCCCATTTGGTGACTTTACATGTAGTGACGCATCCGGGTATTTGACCGCCTCCACCAGACTTTTGGCCACTGTGCGGGTGGGTGACCTCAGTGTCTCACACCAAAGTGCCCCACGCCTACAAAAAGTGTGTGACTGTCTCACACTTTGATTCGCAAAGCATTTACGTTGTTGTTGTTGTTATTATTAACAGAGGCGTCGGCGCCCAGGGCACGCAGCCTTCGGCTGGAATGCTTGTTCAGTCTGCGGGCACTACAACACAGGTGCATTGCTTATGCCGAGCCTCCTCCCGAAGGTTGTGTCTCCGGCGCGTCATCTTCGCGCCGCCTCTCACTACCCTGCCCCGCCCCGCCCCGCCCCGCCCCACCTCACCCCGCCCGGCCCCCATCTTATAAAAGTGCGGCGAGGGCACAGGGCCGGGCCGACATCCCAACGAGCCGTCACCGCGCCAACACGCCGCGACTGCCAATAACGCGTGCCAATGGCAAGCGGTGGACGCAGCACTTGACGCGCTATTCGCAGCGCCAGCCGCACATCGCGGGACCAACATGGTGAGTGCAGCGTGTGTGTGTGTGTGTGTGTGTGTGTGTGTGTGTATATGTGTGTGTGTGTGTGTGAAGCGAGTGTGTGAGTGCGGCGAGTTGTGAGAGGGCGGCAAGTACGTGAGTGGATGCGGACGAGTGTGTTAGGTGCACGTGTGTGTGTGGGGGGCGTGTGAGTTGGGCGAGTGAGTGTGAGTTGGGCGAGTGAGTGAGGCGAGTGTGTGAGTGGGTGCAGGAGAGCCTGTGATGCCACTCTGCTGCTTGAGCGGAAAGGAAAATGGGTATATCGGTAACGACCCGCGCACACATTGTGCAATGTACGCACGATTCAGCAGGTAGCCTGAGACCATTTATGTGAGTGATATTTTTCGTTTAAATTTCAGCAACGTTTTACGCACATCGCATGTTTGTGGCTTACTCGAACGCTAAATGTCTGTTGAGGCCTTACAGCGTTGACGATGAGTCATAACGTTACGCCATAGTCTCTCGAGTGAATTTTCAGTGTGTTGCGAGTGTACCATTCCGTCTCCCTGTGACTAGACGCCGTCCACCCTGCTGTTGGCCACTGTGGTGCTCCTGGCCGCCCAACAGCCGACCAATGGCGGTAGGTTACCTTCACTGGAACATCAGTCCTAAAAACAAAGTTTGATCTTATCCCTTGAATGAGACATTGTTCGTCTGAACCCTTTTGTCAAAAATTCGATTCCGTCTGAAAACCTTGCAAACTTTTTCAGACGTAACGAACATAAGTAGGATGCTGTAAAAAATTATTTTGAGCTAACATAAGGTAAAAAATAAAATGCTTCATAATGTATGAACAAGTTTCTCGTAGAAATAACTACAAAGTCTGTACCTTGCTTTCTCGTAACACTACGTAAGTTTTTTTAGCATGTTGAATGTGAATTGAATGGGGCCTGAGTCTCCATTCACGACAGAGCGACGACTTTGACACGATTCTTGCTCAAAGAAAAGTAACGTTACATAACTGGAACATCAGTGTAGCAGCATCTTCTCTGTCCTAACAGGGAACCTGGGCAGCCTGTTCTCTATGTTCATGAAGGGCCTCGGGGGCGGTGGAGGCGGCGGCGGGGGCAGCAGCTACCTGCCGCCGCAGCAGAGCGCCCCGCGCTCCAACTACGGCGCCCCCGCGCCCAGCTACGGCGCCCCGGCCCCGCGGCCCAGCTACGGCGCCCCCGCGCCGACCCAGAGCAGGCCGAGCTCCAGCTACCTGCCTCCGAGCCGGAGCAGCAGCGGTAGCTCGGCAGGCAGCAGCGGCGGCGGTGGCGGCGGCTTTAACCTGGGCAGCATCTTCAGTAAGTTCGGCGGTGGCAAGGGCGGCGGTGGTGGTGGCGGCGGCGGCGGTGGTTTCGGAGGTGGTGGCAGCAGCGGCGGCAAGGGCGGCTTCGACATCAGCGGACTCCTCAACATGCTGCTCTCCCTCAAGAGCGGCTTCACCAGGGGGCTGGGCGGGTCCACCGGGTCCTCCGTCACGGGCGGCAGCTACACGCCGAGCGGCGGCTACGGCGCACCGAGGCCGCCGAGCTCGTCGTACGGGGCGCCTGCGCCGGCACCGGCCCGACCGAGCCAATCGTACGGGGCGCCCGCGCCGGCACCGGCCCGACCGAGCCAATCGTACGGGGCGCCTGCACCTGCACCGGCTCCAGCAAGACCAAGCCCCTCGTACGGGGCCCCGCAGCAGCAGCAGCAGCCCGCCAGCTCGTATGCCGCACCGCCCCAGGCCAGCCTCTCGGGGGGCTCCTACCCGGCCAGCAACAGCTTCAGAGGTGAGAGACCACACTGCAAAGACAGTGGTAAGTTTGATTGCCACAGAATTGGCAAGCTGTTTTGAATGCCGAAAATTGGCAAGCTTGGCCTGGAAATATTCACCAGCTTGGCAAGATTTGGCAAGCTTGGCCTGGAGATATTCACCAGCTTGGCAAAATTTGGCAAGCTTATGAAGATTCCAGGTCAAAGGTCAAAGCTTGCCAAATTTTGGCATTCAAAACACCTTGCCATATTTGTGGCAGGCAAACTTACCACTGGCTTTGCAGTGTACACTGGGGAAAACGAAACATGGTATTACGTACCCGCTGTTTTCAAGCGTGACCCGTTTACGCTTGAAATCAATTGGTACTCGCCGAGGGGTACCTCACTGTAAGATTTTGTGTACAATGAATGTGGGAATTTGTTAGAATGTGCAAGATTTCTGCTGTATTTGTCACAAATGTTGCCTACTTACAGGCGTTTTTGCCTCCAGAATGTGGGAATGTGTTCAAATTTTGTACAACGAATGTGGTAGGTTGTGCCCCCCTCGGTACTCGCCCATCTGCTCCGAGCATGATATCAGTCGTCCGATTTTCCGCAAAAAGATTCACAGAAAATCCTTCAAATTACGAAAAAAATTCACGTTTGAAGTGGGCTTATGCCAGCTTGTTCACAACATGAGAATATAATAACCGATTCGGAATCGATCTACACTGCCGCGCTGATGGCGCCTGGCAGTGTGGCCAGAAAAGTAGGCAAAAAGTAGCCCAAACACACAGGTGTGCGGTGGGCTGCATCTCCTCCTGCCTACTAGGCAGCTACTGAACAGCTGTGAGAAGTCGCCTAGTAGGCAGGAGGAGATGCAGACTGCCGCACCCCTGTGTGTTTGGGCTACTTTTTGCCTACTTATCTGGCAACACTGGCGCCTGGCTACTAGGCATCCCCCGTGCCGACGTGGCACCGCTGTGATTTTGGTTGCCTATCCTTCGATTCGCAGGGGCTCTCCCAGAGCAGTGACGCCTCACATTGGCAACACAAAGGCATTTATTTCATTCTATTTAGAAGCGTGGGCCTTACACGCCACAGTTCAAAGTCTACGAAGCATCGCTTTGTAATACGAAAAAAACGAAGGCGTTGTAAATTCTACGAAGAAATGCTATGTGATATGATGGAGCAAAATCCCTCGTCATACAAAGCATTTCTTCATACACTGTTATTCAACGAATGTGACGTCATATTCGTTCGGATGTGAATTTTGTCACGTTCGTTTGAATATGACATTACATTCGTTTGAATGTTGACGCACGTTCAAATGAACGTGACACCCTAATTTAACGGCCGTGTCACGTTCAAACGAATGTGACGTCGTATTCAAACGAACGTGACAAAATTCACATTCAAACGAATAGGACGTCACATTCGTTGAATAACAGTGTAATACGAATACAATGCCTTCATTTCCTTCGTAGCTTTTAAGCAGATGCCTTGTAGACTTTTTTGAGTGGCCCTTCCAACATTTTCCGGAAAAAATAATTGATTCCCTTTAAGAGTGCGCATGAATGCAACATGAATGCCTCTTCGTCCCTTCATGAAGAGCATTAAAAACTTGTGCGATCTTTCCAAACCATTTTTAGTGCGTTTCTGCGTGTTTGTTGATGCATATTTGTGCTTCCGTGTTCCAGGCTAACAGGAAACCGGAAGCTCTGAAGATTTCTACGAATGGAAGCACCCTAGTCACACAGCAGCGCGCTCATGAGACTCAGCCCCACCTTTGGCAGCCAATGCTCAACGTCACGAACGAAACCCGCCTTTTTCCAAACAACAACAACACACGAGAGTGTGCTTTTTCGATCAATAAATCCCAATGCAGCCAACGACGCTCGAAACCACAGACACCATTAAAATAACACCCGAAGTTGGCGCGGCGTGACCCGACAAGGGGTCCGAATGGTGGGCCAGAAGACTGCCGCAGGCGGACAAAAGTCTAGACGCGTTTCGAGCTTCAGAGTCGGGAAACAGGACTCGAACCCAACGTGGGACCTCGCCAATGGACTCCTCGTTCGGAGAGCAATCCATTGACGAGGACACAAGTTAGGTTCAAGTCCTATTTAGCGACTCTAGAGCTCAAAACCCGCCCGCGGGATTTTTACCGCCTTTTGGCCCACCCTGCGCTCCGCCGGCGGGTGGACTCCGCAAAGCGATCCGTCGCTCAGTCTCGCTCGCACTCCAACGGGACGCCCGATGCTAGCGAGAAGGAGAGGGGAGAGAGAGAGAGAGAGAGAGAGAGAGGAGAGAGAGAGAGAGAGAGAGAGAGGGAGAGGGAGAGGGAGAGAGAGAGAGAGAGAGAGAGAGAGAGAGAGAGAGAGAGAGAGAGAGAGAGAGGGCGGAAACGACGAGAGCACGACCGTTCGGCACCAGCCTGCGAGACGGCACCCAATAAACCCAAGTCGAGAGAATAAAAGTTGGCCAACAACTCGGCCGCAGCCTTTCCGAATCGGTGGCCTCAGAGGGCGGACGCCGACACTCAACCCTGCCGCCGCCGAAGGCAGGGACCTGACGCGCCCTGTCAGCCGAGTCCGAACAGTGCTGTCGTCGCTCTGTCTCACTCGCACCCGAACAACCCTCGCGCGCGAGAGAGACACGCAACTGCCACGAAAGCACTGTCAGGGATAGACTATAACACGGCGGTGGCGCGAACTCCAGACGATTCCAGGAGGCCTTCGCTCCAAATCGCTGTTGTTGACATTCAGAAATTTATTTTCGCCGTCACACGGCGCCAGGATGCAAACCAGGCGCCGCCGCGGGCGGTGCAGCCGGGCGCGCCGCGCCGCTGCGTGACGCGCTGAGGACAACATGACGGTCTCTGTGCGGTGCGGTGGATGAAGCGCTGCAGGAAGCAGATGGGAGGGGAAGAGGGGTGAGAGGGAAAAGGGGTGGGAGGGGAAGGGAGGATGGAGCAGAGCGGCCGGGGAAGCGGTAGGGGGAAAGGGTTAGAGCTGCTAGGAGGAGGAGCACACAGTGGGCCAGAAGACCGGCGCAGCTCAAGAAGCGTTTTGAGCTTCAGAGTCGCTAAAAACTACTCGAACCGAACGTGTGACCCCATTAATAGATTCCTCGTTCGGAGAGCAATCCATTGGTGGGGTCACACGCTCTATTCGAGTCACATATAGTGACTCTAGAGCTCATAACGCTTCTTGAGTTTTGGCCGCCACGAGCGTCAGGGCCTTTAGGTCTCAAGCCGCCTCCACCCGGTCCTCTGGCCCACTGTGGAGGAGGAAGCGATCCAGGAGAGGACTCAGAGCAGCCAAGGTAAGGAGGGCAGGGACAGGCAAAATGATTGGTCTGCAAGAAGGTCGAGGTGAAGGCGATGCGATCGAGGGCCTATCGGTGACGCAAGAGAAGCCGACCGGCACGGCTGCAGGGTCATAATTTTTCAAATCGACACATGGTCCGACATGGAGGGTAACGGATTCGGTTCTCCTTAGGGGTGTGCGAATCAAGGATTTTTGTTTCGAATCGAATCCGAATCGAATCTTAAATTATTTTTCGAATCGAATTCGAATCGAATCTGGAAAAAGTTGCCGAATTGAAATGTACGATTCGATGCCGACTCGAACTATTGTGTTGTTTTTACACATTTTTCTCCTATCTTGGCACCTTCATTCGAAGACGAACCACCAACGATTCGAAATTTCGAATTATTCGAGATCGAACTTGGCGACCGAATCGAATCGAATCTTGCCTGATTCTCACAGGGAGAATCTGGGCGGTGCGCTTTGTTTCAAGCGTAAACTGATTACGCATGAAAACAAAGGGTAATGCGACGCTTTAGTTTTACCAGTGATGGCCCCGCCTTTTATGTTCAAAGTAAACACAGATCGACAGAGTTTCTTAAAATGCGTGCAGACCTGGTACACTGAGAAAACCTTTCAAACTATTTCAGGCCTTACAAAGAAAAGCAGCTTGTTATGACAAAGTATTTTGAGCACATAAGCTTGCAAAGAAAATACTTCGTAATTTACGAACTATTTCTTCGTACAACAAAGTAAATTAGTTTGTATTATGTATGCTCAAAATACTTCGTAAGGTTTTAAGCGTGTAAATGGCGGGGAACTTGGCCTCACGGAGCAGGACGCTCCGCTGAGGCACCTCGGTCAGGCGACTTAGCAGCCACGCAGCCGGCGGACCGGCTACAATGAAATCGTAAGTTTGGTCCTTGCAGACGTCATCGGCCTGATCGTCCTGGCCCTGGTCGCTAAGCCTGCGCGCGACGTTGGACAAGAAGAAGGCTGTGGACACGGTGGCGGCAGGGCAGGACGCCACACTGTGGGCCAGACCGGCGCAGGCGGCCAAAACTCTACACACTAAATGTTTATGTACCACTGTGCGCCACCCAGCCCAGGCCGGAAGGATCCACCGCCTTCCGGGGGGGGGGCAAAGCAGCCCTTTATCTACTCACAGGGGCAAAGTAGCACTTTTGGCCTACCGTTCAGGCGGTTATCTAGGTGCCATTGGGGGGGGGGCAAAAACCCCATCCCCCCCCCCTATCCGCGCCTGACCCAGCCAGCGCATTAATCGATGGCAAACCGTCGCTGACATTGTGAGGTTAGGGTCGTCCTTCCTCCGCCCCCCTCTCCATTGTATTGCACTGAATCGAATGTGCGGAGTCATACGGCACTTTGCGATGGCGCGCTGCTCGTGGGTCTGCGCCGCCTGCCCAGCCGGCTGCTTCCAAACGGGGCTCTCTGTCTCTCTCGCACCCTCATGGGAAGCCGACTGAGTTCGAGAGACACGGAGCGACGAAAACCGAGGGGGTAAACACTGCAAGAAATCGTGTACAGACCACTCGGTATTACACTGTATTACGGTGGTATTACACGTGTATTACGGCATTAAAATGCTAAATTTTGCCACATTTGACCCTAACATGGTGTTTCAAATACGTGTATTAAGCGTAATACACGGCTTTTTTGCACAGGGCATTACGAAAGTGATTACCCCCTCAAAGAAAGCCGTGTGTTTGGAAACGCTGGACCGGCACTTAGTGGGTCAGAAGACCATTGAGGCGGCCAAAATTCTAGACGCGTTTTGAGCTCCAGAGTGGACTTAAATCGATCTTACGACCCAAGACCCGACCCATGGATTCCTCGTTTTTGTGAAGCATTCCATTGGTGGGGTCACGCGTTCGACTCGAGTCCCATTTAGCGACGCGGAGCACGAAACGTGTCCGGAATTTTGGCCGCCTCAACGGTCTTCTGACCCACTGTGCGGCAGGCCTGGGCACGTTGGTGGTGGTGCCCCTCGCCGACATTATTAGGGGTCTCGTCGTACACTCGGTGCTCAACAAGCGCGCGTCATCGCACTGGCCGTGCTGCGATTCCGTCTGTTTTTTTTCCCCTATCGACACCGAAAGCCACCCTTGTCTCTCTCTCTCTCTCTCTCTCTCTCTCTCTCTCTCTCTCTCTCTCTCTCTCTCTCTCTCTCTCTCTCTCTCTCTCTCTCTCTCTCTCTCTCTCTCTCTCTCTCTGTCTGTCTGTCTGTCTGTCTCTCTCTCTCTCTCTCTCTCTCTCTCTCTCTCTCTCTCTCTCTCTCTCTCTCTCTCTCTCTCTCTCTCTCTCTCTCTCTCTCTCTCTCTCTCTCTCTCTCTCTCTCTCTATTGTGCCCATCTTCGTGGCGCCGAGTCGGCCGAGTCCCTCCGGACGACAAATTTGTCATACTCACGTTGCAAAGCAGGCGAGGCGAGCGCCCCGGCAAACGTGCCGCACTCAGCGAAGGCAGTGTGTTACCGCCAGCCTGGCCACGCCCGGCGGCGCGCCCTTACACTCTAAATGTATTTGTATAATTTTGTACAAAGCTTTTCACAAAGTTGCACATACGTCCGTTTCGCACAAAATTTGTGCAAACTTTTACACGAATTTGAACGATTCTGCGCACAAAGTAGTGCAAAAGTTATGTACGCGCAACTTTGTTCAAAGCTTTGAACAAAAATTGTACAAATAAATTTAGGGTATACACTCGTCGCCCCTCATCCCCCCCCCTCCCCCCCCCCTTGCATAGTGGGCCAGAAGACCGGTGGAGTCAGCCAAAAACTCCAGACGCGGTTTGGGCTGCTGAGTCACCACCGAATGGGACTCAGATCGAATGTGTGATCCCACCAATGGATTGCTCTCCGTACGCCGAATCCACTAGCGGGGTCACACGTTCAGTTCGAGTCCCGTTCAACCACTCTATAGCTCAAAACGCGTTGAGAGTTTTGGCCGCCTGCGCCGGTCTTCTGGCCCACTGTGCAGTGCAGTCGTCGCTCCCTCCCCTTCCCCGCCCTCCCTCAGGGATCACGGTGGAACTGTCACTTCAATTTATCTCCAGGAAACCTGTTAGCGTCCGGCAAGACACCTTAATTGGTCCCAAAGGCGCGGCTCGCGCGATTCGGGGAGGAAGACACCGATCGTCGCCCCCGAGCAACAATATCGGATCTGCAAGCCACAGTTGATGATTATCCGATCTGCAAGCACCCCTCTGTAGAATATCCGATCTGCATCCGCCCCGCTGTAGAATATCCGATCTGCATTCAGGCCGTTCTCTGAGTAGTCACGGTAACAAGTTCTGACTCATCCCTATAATTCAAATCAAGACAATTTTTGCGATTTATTTTAGTCTAGGAACACTTCCTGGACCTGAAAATAGCGTCGGATCGCAAAAATTGTATTGATTCGAATTATAGGGATGAGTCAAAAGTTGTTACCGTGAGAGAACGGCTTGAATGCAGATCGGATATTCTACAGCGGGGCGGGTGCACATCGGATATTCTACAGAGGGGTGCTTGCAGATCGGATAGTCATTAACTGTGGCTTGCAGATCCGATATTGTTGCTCGGGGGCGACGCGATGAACTTGCGCGGGCAGTGTCCCAGTCGGAGAGTCTAGAGTCCTAGAGTCTAGGACTCTAAGTAGGACGTGTCGTCGTTTGTCTTGCTCGCACGCTAAATGTTGATGCACAATTTGGTACGTGGTGATGCATAATTTTTAACCCGTGTAACAATTTGGGTAAAATTGTGCTCAAATTTGCATAAATTTATGCATTATCACGCATACCATTATCCAAATTCCACGCATGCACAAAATCGTGCAGGTGACATGGACAAAATTCTACACAAACATTTAGTCTGCAGACACCGGAAATACAAGGGGAGCCTAGCGACTCGCATTGGGTTTATTCTCGGGCTCACACGACAGAAGCAAATTGGAACAACGGGGCTTCTCGCTATCACTGCTACTGCAACACGTGCTTCTGCACCGAGCTACTCGATCAGAGATAGTGTGTCGCCATTTTCCCGAATCGCCCGTTGTGGTTGAGGTTTTCGTCTAGACGCAAACATGAATGGCTCTTTAAGCCAGAGCCCGCAGAGCAGCCGGGGCATGTGTGAAGTGTGGGTTGAACTACTCTCCCCAAGAAAACACATAAGTTAATAAAAAATATAAAATCTTTATTTACTTTACAACTTTACAGTAAAATGGCTTGTCAAAGCTTGACTTGAATCATTTTTTTTTAAGTTTTCTTGCATTTTCTCGATTTAGTTATTTTTTTCTGAGTTTTATGGCGTTTTCTCTCAAGACAAGACCAAATCGGTGGGACAGAGATGTGTCCTATCACTTGTTGTCATGCCCAGGACGCAAGGGCCCAGCTGCATGACGTCATCAGCTCTTCCGCCGCGGAACGTTGCATCTGGGGCGCGCGATGTGGCAACATCTTCCAGACAGCGATCACCAGCCGCCACCTGAAAACCAAGAGTATTGAAATGTAAAAAATTCTGTATACCGGAGAAAAAAAGTACGGAACATTCCATACATTCCGCACGAAAGGCACGTATGCGCAAAATTGTGTGAGGGCACGTACGAAAAGTTCATCTGCACAAAAAACTGTGATGTCTCGTACAAAGTAGTACACAACATTTAGTGTGCAGAGCTTTTCCTCATAACTCGTCAGAATTCACATCGAGCCCACACCACCCAGCCTCACTCCAACCCCACCTGTCCATCTGGCGAAGGCCATAGGATTCCAGCACCTTCCAATTCCGACGCAGGTGCGCCAGAGTCGCGACACACTGCCCTCGTGGATCATCACGTGACCCCCGTGAACCGAGCGGCGCGCCACGCCAGTCACGGCGACGAGGCGGGCAAGGCTAGCATTACACGCGCCAAACAACGGGTCCGTGCGTACGCACCACAACTCGAAGCTGCGCCCGGACTCTCGAGTTCCGCTCCTATCCCTCGGCCGCCCACTGCGCAGTGGGCCATAAGACCGGTGGAGGTGGTCGGTTTTTGAGCTGTAGAGGCGCTAAATGGGACTCGAAACGAACGTGTGACCCCATCAATGGACTGCTCTTCGAACGAGGAACCTATTGGTGGGGGTCGCACGTTCGGTTCGAGTCCCATTTAGCGACTCTGGAGCGCGACACGCGTCTAGAGGATTGGCGCCGCCTGCGCTGGTCTTCTAGCCCACTGTGCCCCGCTCCCCGCAACCACCTCCGCGCTCTGACGGTGCCTCTTTCCCTAGTGGAGGCCGAGTCCCATTCAACAGCTCTGCGCGATGTGCCCCGCCCCTCCAGCCGTCCTTCTTTGTGCGTTCCCTCGCCAGCCGAGCAGACGACGAGACACTGCCGCCGCACTTAACCGTATTTGCACACACACTATGTCACGAGTCGACGCTGTCTACGCCGGGCCGCATCGTTTGGCAGCTGAATACCGAAATCGTGGAGAATCCAGCACACATTGGGTCAAAGCGGTTGAAATCGGGAAAAAATACCAAAAAGCAGAAAACGAGTTTACGGCGAATTTTCGCAATTCAGATTCAAAATTTCATGGGGAATCCGAATCTGACCACCTCAGGTTCCGGTCGGGTCCGGACTTTTTGATATACGTCAATTTTGGTTGTTTTGGAGCATTTTCATTTATTAAAATGGCCCAAAAATCAGCGGGTTTTGAAAAAGTCACGGCAATTTTTGACGATTCCGACTCAAAATTTCATGAGGAGTCCCAATCTGGCCACCTCAGGTTCCGGTAGGGTCCGGACTTTTGCGTATTTTTTTTCAGATTTTGAAAGTCTTGACCCACTGTGTGTCGAAAAGACACACAGTGACCTGTGACCTTTTTCCGGGGTATGATTAACGAAGGGACGACCTCATAGAGCACTCACCGCCGGACTTCCACCCGCCGGAGCCGCCGCCGCCGTAGCCTCCGGAGCCGCCGGATTTCCATCCGGAGCCGCCGCCTCCACCGGACCGCCAGCCGCCGCCGCTGCCGCCCCCGTGGCCACCGCCGCCGTAGCCGCCGCCGCCGCCGCCGGATTTCCAGAGCGAGCTGCCGCCGCCGAAGCCGCCGAAGCCGCCTCCATGTCCGCCGCCACCGAAGCCACCGCCGCCGCCGGACTTCCAGCCAGATCCGCCACCGCCGCCAGACTGCCAACCGCTGCTGCCGCCTCCAAAGCCGCCGCCGGACTTCCACCCGGAGCCACCGCCGCCGAAGCCGCCGCCGCCGCCGGACTTCCACCCGGAGCCGCCGCCGCCGTATCCACCGCCGCCGTGTCCACCTCCGCCGCCTCCAGATTTCCAGCCAGAGCCGCCGCCTCCGAAGCCGCCGCCGCCGCCGGATTTCCAGCCGGAGCCGCCGCCGCCGCCGTAGCCGCCGCCGCCGTGGCCGCCGCCGCCGTAACCGCCGCCGCCGCTGCAAACGAGAAGGGGGAATGACCTTAGTGCGCCTGGCGGCAATACCCCGCGCTGCATGACCCGTATGGAAATACCCCGCGGCGCTAGGCGACAGCCTCGCAGCGCGGAGTATGGCCGGTCATAAACGCGAAGCGCGTTATTGAGGAAGTACTCACCCCGACTGCCAGCCTCCGGAGCCGCCTCCGCTCCTCCAGCCACCGCCGGAGCCGCCACTGCGAAGAAAGACGCACTAATGAGCGGAGACAACTCGCCTTAAACGACGTAAAGAAAGGCGCCTGGGAAATTGTTTCTTGAAGGTCGCTCCTCCTTTTTGCCGGATTCACGGTGGTGGCGTCATGCCTTACGGGCACACTAATATTCATTCTGCACTTATTTTGCAACAAATTTTTTTTTGCAACATATCAGTTTGCGACACCCATGATTTATTGCACCCTTGGGCACAACAGTTTAATTATTCCAACACTGGTAAAACTAAAGCGTAACTCTATGTTTGAGTCAAGTATTAAGTTATGCTGGACGACGTTACGCTTGAAATGAAGCGAGGACTGGAAATTCACCCATGCATTTAGATAGGGAGAATGGTGGTCGATGAGTCTGTTACGCTTGATTTCAAGCGTAAACTGATAACGTTTGAAAACAGAGGGTTAGACTACGCTTCAGTTTTACCAGTAAATACCTTGCAATAATGACCTCGGTTTGCGATAAAAGAGTCCTTTGAGTGCAAAATTTATTTGATATTGAAAATATTATTACATTTTCTTAGTGGGCATCATTGCAAAACTTTGCAAAGAATTTTCATAGCAAAGTACATCCAGTGGGTTTTGCACTTCGAATCACAGTGTGCAAAGGACGTAAGCATTTTCCCCGTTCTTCCAGCGCAGAAGTCAGCCAGGGACTCACCTAGACCAACCAGACGTCAGGCTGTTGCCGCCGCCACCCTTCTGCCATCCTCCGCCGCCCCCGCCGCCCCTCTGCCAACCGCCGCCGCCGCCTCCACCGCCGTATCCGCCACCGCCGCCTCCGCCGTTCCAGCCGCCGCCCCCTGCGAGAAGAAAGGAATATGGCTGAATAACAGAATGACGCTGCTAGCAGCGCGGCCCAGCTAGATAAGAGAGGACGCCAACTTGGCGACGTTTTCGGGTGCCGATCGCATGACCCATCGGACCCACGTGTGCGCGCCCGCGCACAGTGGGTCAGAAGACCGTTGAGGCAGCCACAATTCCAGACACGTTTTGAGCTTCAGAGTCGCTAAATGGGGCTCGAATCGAACGTGTGACCCCGCCAATGGATTGCTCTTCATACGAGGAATCCAATGATAGGGCCACACGTTCGATTCGAGCCCCATTTAGCGACTCTGGGGCTCAAAACTCGTCAAGAGTTTTGGTCGCCCCAACGGTCTTCTGACCCACTGTGCGCTCGCGGCCCCTGGCAGCACGCTGATGCCGAACAGTGGTCCCGTCGCTCTGTCCCACCCGCACCCCCACGGGACGCCCCAGTGCGACAGAGACGGAAACTGTCCGGAATCAGCAGCACCCTGCAGCAGAGTAAAATTTTATTTTTATGCTGGCGCGGACGACAAAAGGCGGGTACCATCGCAACGCACAGTGGGCCAGAAGACCGGCGCAGGCGGATAAAATTCTAGACGCGTTTTGAGCTCCAGAGTCACTAAATGCGACTCGAACCGAAAGTGTGACCCCACCTATGGATTGCTCTCGAAACGAGGAATCCATTGGTGGGGTCACACGTTGGGTTCGAGTCCCACGTAGCGACCTGGAGCTCAAAACGCGCCCAGTTCACGCCGCCTGCGCCGGTCTTCTGGCCCACTGTGCAACGTCTGCCTCGGTCAGGCATCCAAGGCGAGCAAGGTTGGCACCCGTGCTTTCACTAGGCATCAGCGCGGAGGTGGCGGTCATCACCGGACCAATCACAGAGGCCGCGTAGCGCGTCTCTTACTGCTGGGTACTCTCCGCCTGCGCAGCGCGGCCTCGCTCATCGAAAATAAATAAGAAACGGCAAAAGCAAACAGAAATTTTCGCATTTGATGCAATTTGAGGAGCAATTCCTTCAGTCCCGGTGGATAGATGAATATAAAAGAGTGAAGCGGTGTCAGTTATTAGTGGAAATCAATGCACTTAATGTCAATGGATAATTTTTGTCACCAAGTGGAAACAGTTTTGTCCATTGCCAGGAGAACAAAAATGTAACCCGCTAGTTACAAATTTGTGACTACCTGGTTTGGTCAGAGCTGGTCACACCTTTGTTGCCAGATTTGGCGAAAAACAAAATTGTTTTAATTTTGGAACAAAAAATGTCCAACCACATTTAGTGCGAATATCATTCATAGTGACGTTGCACTGAGGGCCAGAAGACCGGCGCAGGCGACCATAACTCCAGACGCTTTTTGAGCTGCTCCAGAGTCGCTGAACAGGACCCGAACCGAACGTGTGACTCCACCAATGGATTCCTGGTTCCGAGAGCAATCCATTGGTGGGATCAGACGTTCGGTACGATTCCCATTCAGCGACTCTGGTGCTCAAAATGCCTCTGAAGTTTTGACCGCCTGCGGCGTGGGTCTTCTGGCCCACTGTGTGATGACGTTGACATTGGCGTTCGCTGACAATGGCCAACCTTCCCGCCCTTCGTTTGAATGATAGCGACCGTGGCGCGGCGTGCCGTTGGCAGCCCTAGGCGCCAAGTGCAGCAGCACTATGGCTGCCCGACGGGCAAGGGCGCGACAAAAACCTGCAACTAATCTATCTTTCTGTCATCAACGGCATCAAGGCTTCCTTGGGCTTCCCCCACTCCCTCCCCTCCTCCCTTCTTCCTTCGGGAAGACCGACCGACAAACGGTAATCAAAGGGACATTGTTGTGAAATTTTTAACGAGCAATCAATGAAAAATAAGCACCCCAAAGACTAATATTCTTGAACCAATAAAATTAACTTTGAAGAAATTTTTTTTTCTTAATGCCTTGTTCCTGGTAAATTGTCTTGGTTTAAGAAGTCTTTTTTTTTTTCACACCAGAACAGCGAAACGGCTGCGCGGTCGCAGCCAACATCGTTACGAAACACACGCACTCGCGTGCTCTCCGCTGCACCTCACAGTCTAATGGGACAAAGTTCAGTTGCGCGTGACTGTACAATCATCACGGCGAGAACTGCACAGCCGGCGGTGTCATTTGATTGCAACAGTGGAGCGCAAGGACTGACCGGAGAACTCCGGCGGACCGTGCGCCAACTCCCAATGCTGTGACCGGCATCGCAATAAGATTCGGACGATTCGGACACTTGAAGCCCCCCTCCGCCCCGTGCGCCCTCCTCTTCACCTCCTTCCCCTTCGCTCCGTGGCCTGCCCCGCCCCCTCCCGTCCTCTCACACTTCAAACTCCGACAGCGTCGTCCACTTCCCTTGGCGGGCTTATTCCCCTGGGTCTCTCAAATTAAATTGCTTGCTTTTTGGCGCTATCCACTAAGAGGGGAAAAAAAGCAGAGGGTGGAGGGGTCCGCTCCTACGCGTCCCCGGCCAGGCCAGAATGCAATGAGAACTGTTTACCGTCATTTCAGTGGCGGAAGGGAGAGTCGCCAATTTTCGCATGACTATGGATCAGATAGTAACGCAACGTTGGGATATTTGAAAAAAAAAAGAATTCTAAATAAAAAGGGCCAAAATTTATGTTTTGTTTTAATCTTTTCGTTGACAAAATTGTTTTTGATGCCGATTTAATTTTTGGGAGTAAATGGACTTATTTTATTTATGCTAGACAATGTTCAACAAAGTTCGGATTTTCATCATTTTTTATCCGTTCTCTTGTCGCCATTATGTCGTCTCGTCTTACCTCCCAACACCTCATTCGCAACCACGCCAAGCACCACCACAGCCAAGAACACCTGCAGAAAACAAACAAGATGATAATAATTATTACACAATTATATTCTACACTACTACACTTTTTTTTATTTGGCCATATTGTTTGCCTCTATGCTCCTGGAGAATAGAACAGGCAAGCAACGCACAGTTGGCCAGAAGACCGCTGTAGGCGGTCAAAATCCCGAACGGGTTTTGAGAGCTCCAGAGTCGCTAAATGCTCGAACCGTACGTTCGACCCCACCAACGGATTCCCCGTTCAGAGAGCAGCCACTGTCTAGCGACTATGGAGAGCTCAAAACGCGTCTATAGCTTTTGACGCCTGCGCCGGTCTTCTGGCCCACTGTGAACCGGTCGCCCCGAGCTGGACGCCGACTTGGGACTCACCTTCATGTTTCCCGGTCTGGAAGAACTGATGCCGGACAGAGCGTCGCCGTCCGTTTTATAGCAACGCTCAGTGCGTCGTCGAGGCTGGGGTAGGGGGCACTAGGGGTGCATCGCGGCGCCACGGTCACTAGGATCAAAGAGGGGGGGGGAGAGGGGGAGTGGGGAGGAGGGAACAGGGAGGAGGGGGGCAGCACTGGCGCTACCTTGGTCCAGTGCAGATGCGGCCACCGCATGCAGCCACTGTGACAGCCACTTATTCGGTAGGCAATTTGAGCGGCATTTTATTTCGGAGGGCGAAGGTCGCTGCGTCTTTCTGTTTTCACCGGACGGAGTGCATCGCGCGGGAATAAAGACTTGAGGACAACGAGGCACAGTGGGCCAGAAGCCCCGCGCTGTGGTCAAAACTCTGGACGCGTTTCGAGCTCTCGAGTCGCTAAATGAGACTTGAATCGAACGTTTGGCCCCGAGAAATGGATTGCTCCCCGAACAAGGAATCTATTGGCAGGGTTGCACGCTCGGTTCAAGTCCCATTTGACGACACTAGTACTCAAAACACGTCCAGGATTTCGGCCGCCTCCACCGGTCTTCTGGCCCAGTGCGCAACGAGGCAAGTCCCGAGTGGAAGGCAGTGGCGGATCCAGAGAGCCGGCCTTAGGGAAGGAAAGGCAAAGCGCCACGTTTTTCGTAACTTCCAGGCAGCTTTACAGGAGTCAAGAGGGCCGCCATTGTCTTTCTCCCGTGCCCCCTCCACCTTTGGATCCGCGCCTGTCTTTGAAGGGGGGCTGGGTACGCACGAGTTCTGTGGCTGCACATTAAATATCTTTGTACAATTTTTGTACGTGGTCTCACACAATTTTGCGCATACGTGCTTTTCGTACAAATTTGTACGAAATTTCACACGAATTTGTGCGATTCTGCGTACAAATTTGTACGAAAAAGTTCGCATGTTGAAAATTGTGTGAGACCACGTACAAAATTGTACAAATACATTTAGTGTGTGTGCCAGGTTACTCGATATTGCAGTGGGCGCCTGCCCTTAATTGAAATTTGAAAAAATTAACACGCAGCGTTTTTAACGTGGGAAATCATTTTGCCGTTCATGAGAATTTGGGTTCCAAACTTCGCACTCCCAGATCCACCCACTCAATAGGAATGTACCGTATGCTTTCGTGTGAGCCCTTTACTGAAAATGCACGTTCACGCAACACACACTTATTTTCTAAGAGCAGGCACTCCGAAGAAGCTCCTAGCCACCGGGTTTTCAACACCATTCTGCCTTACTCATAAATCCATTCCTGACGATGCGTTTTTGCTGCACTCTGAATAATTCAACTGTGTACTACACATCTATTGCTTGACAACTGCACATCTTCAGTGGTGTGATAGACACGGATACATCTGTAGGAGTGTACTTGGATAGGCATACTCCGTTGGTACAGTTGACGAGATGAGAGTGTGATTGACAAGTACACTTCTATTGATAGGTACTTGGCCATGCATACTCCTACACATGAGTACTGCTCCATCTTTTACATTCCTATGGATGCCAATTACACTCGTATAGATAGATACCAAGGACACACTAGATCTTGCAGTGTGGCCGCACATCAACAATTTCAGATAGACAATTCCAAACCTACTGCCTGCCCGCCCACCGCCGACTGAATACGTCAAGGAAGTCTCCTATGAGGATCTTACACACTAAACTCTTTTGTAGAATTTTAGTACGTGGTCTGACACAATTCTGCGCTTACGTGCTTTTCGTGAAATTTGGCACAAATTTGTGCGATTTTGCGTACAAATTTGTACGAAAAAGTTCGCATGTAGGAAAATTGTGTGAGACCACGTACAAAATTGTACTAAAGTACATTTCGTGTGTATCATCTTGGCGACGCCAAGTGACATATCCACGTCCGGAAGGGCGCGTGCAGAGCGGCGCGTTTCGGCGCGTGCACCGCTTTTTGACGAGTGGCGCACGTGCCTGCCCACTGCGCTTGCCCCTTGCGGAAGAGAAGAAGCGCCGCGGCGGCCATAATCGAACAAGAGCGACAGGAGAGCGAGGAGGCGGCGCCCGAGGACCCTCGTAACTGAACGAGCCGCCGTCGGCAGTTGCCGTGTGCATCCCAGCACGCGTACCGAGCCGGCCGATTCCGGAGCGACGCGGCGCTCGGTCTGTCTCTATCGCACTCGCGCGGCGCACAGTGGGCCAGAAGACTGGTGGAGGCGAGGGGTGACCCACTGTAAGATTTTTTTTTTTGTACAATGAATGTGGGAATTTGTTGGAATGCATGCAAGATTTCTGCTGTTTGTGTTGCACTTCTTGCCCACCTACAGGCGTTTTTGCCTCCAGAATGTGGGAATGTGTTCAAATTTTGTACAACGAATGTGGGTAGTTGCTTCCCTCTCGGGCCTCGGGTGGGGGCGGTAAAACTCCCGGACGGTATTTTGTTTTAGCTCCAGCGCCGCTACATGGGACTTGAACGGAACGTGCGATCCCACCAATGGATTATTGCTCCCCGAACGAGGAATCAGGAACGTGGGGTCACGCGTTCGATTCGAGGCCTGTTTCGCGACTCTACAGCTCAAAACGCGCGTAGAGCGTTGTCCGCCTGCACCGGTCTTCTGGCCCACTGGGCGCGCGTCTCGCAGGCGTGCGAGAGAGACAGACCGACGCTTCAGAACCCGCCCGCTGGCGCAGCCCTTTGTGCCTTGTCTGGGTCAATCCCAAGGACAAGTGGGCCGCCCAGGCCGAGACAGGCGAGGACGGAACCCGGAAAACACACACACTTACACACACACACACACACACACACACACACACACACACACACACACAGTGTCTGACAAGCCCTTGTTAACGCCGACGCACTACGCACACAACGAGTCCCAGCGATATTGCGAATGAAAAGGGCGGGCGCTCGGTGCTCCCACTTCCTGCGTGCACTCAGTGTGATTCAGAAGAGCGGTCTGTCGCTCTGTCTCTCTCGCACCCTTACGGAGAGCCCCTTGAGTGCGACAGAGACAGAGCGACTCGTCTGCATCGCTCGGCTAGCTGCCGCAGGTCGCAGCGTGGATGCGGAAACGTTTTGGGACGTCGAAGGCGAATTCATAGTTGTGGCTTCGTTCTGGCTCGCCACGATAGTTCACCATCGCATCCAAAACGATTGCAGGCGACAAGTGAACGTTTTTAGTGGTTCCATGGAACCCCTATTGTTTTTGCTTTTGGAATTTTTTCATTTTTTTTTTTTTTTTTTGGTCACGCAATGTAACATTGGTTACTGAAGTGCAAATCCGGGGACATACATATGTCTCCGTATTTGCACTCCGGCTTGCGAGCTGAGCTTAGCGTGCCACAGTTCCAACGGGTACCAAAGCTGTTAGATCGATGTATAGATTGATGCGAGTCTCTGCAATACTTAATGTTGAAGTCATTATTTTCCCTTGTGGTGTCCTAATGGACTTAAAGTAGTACGTAAATGACACCGTAACCCAATATAAAGTTTCGAACAGCTTTTAAATGGAGTGCTTTCCATAAACGAGTGCTTAAATCACCAAAAAATACGAGGGCAAAAATGTTGCCGATGGAACCCTTTGTAAATTCACGCAGATTTTCGGAAATTAACAAATATTCTTCGTAAGTAACATGCATCATGGATTGACATAGATTCTTCGTAAATTCACGTTTTCTTTTCTGACCAACAATCTTCGCGAAGTTACAAAGGAAGCTTTGACAACATTTTTTCAATAGGCACCTTCGTTTCGTCCCAATTGTTTTCTTACAGTGTCGTGCGAAATTTCTGGCATCAAATCGTGTTCTGTTCAGAATCGTAATTTTGCATATAGCGCGAGAAATGCGTGACTGTACTCTGTCGGAAGTTTTGCATGCCAAATGGCGCTCGGCGAATGGCCCGCGGTGGCACTGTCTGCGGCCGGCCGTAAAGCTGACATCACAATCATGTCACGCGGGTCATCAATCCGCCTCAGCTCGCGGCGACTTCATATCGGTCTTCAAATCGCCGCGCCGCACAGTGGGCCAGAAGACTGGTAGAGGCGGCCAAAACCAGCGGGTGGAGACTGCTTTTCCGAAACGGGCTTGCAGACGTTTTGTTATCCGCTTGCATCGGCCAAACGAAGCAAGCTAGGTAAAAACTGCTTACATTTCAGGAATCAGCGCATAACGTTCCAGGTATTCGGGTACTTTCTAGACGGCGAATCTAAAATCATAATGGTTATTTTGCAGCCTTAACGCAAACGAGTTGCTAATGTGGTCCTGATCCCAGGTCTGACACGATCGCGGTTTGCTCAAAATCACTGATTTGGAAACGTTAATGTGGGCGAACGGAGCGTCGTATCACAAATTCGAAAAATGATTTGGAATCCTCAAGACTTTTACCATGATATACGCACCATGCGTTCTTTAAAATATTCAGATCTTATAATGACACTTGACTGCAAATTTCAGTCCATTTCGTGTTTCCAAGAAACATTTGCGCGTCTTTGCTTCTAAACTTTAGGAGAACGTTGCTTCAAGAAGGAGTGGAGACCTTTTCCATCTGCATGGCCTATACATTTTTAGGCACATTTCTAGGCACATTTTTTGAGGATTCCAAATCTGGTCTCAGATTTGTGATACGACAATACCACAGTTCGCTCACATTAACGTTTGCAAGATCAAAATGTTACCCAACGAGACATAAGAATTTTGTCTGATGTCCGTTTGGCCGATGCAAGCGGATAACAAAACGTCTGCACGCCCGTTTCGGAAACGCAGTTTCCACCCGCTGCCAAAAACTCTAAACGCGTATTCCAGAGACGCGAGACATGACTCAAACCGACCGAGTGACCACACCAATCAATTGCCGTCCAAACGAGGAATCAATTGGTGGGTCACACGTTTGGTTCGAGTTCCATTTAGAGATTCTGGAGCTCCAACCGCGTCCAATGCGCTGGTCTTCTGGCCCGCCCACTATGCGCCGCACGACAGCACCTCAAGGGGTCGACAACTCATATATTACCCCGCACGCGGTGGCTATATTACCTGTATATTACCCGTATTTCACCATGTAATATATGCATATTACCACAATTTTGCCTCCACATTACCCCTATATTACTATATATTACACATTTATTGCCTACATTACTGCTAATAAACGTATACTCCCTCGTACGCAGCTAAAGGGAGTTGCTGACCCCTCGCAGCACCTCCCATGCTCAGAAACGTTGATTTTTCCGTCGGAACTCTCATTCCTGTATAGACTGATTATGGTAGTGGCTGGTTATGAAACAGGAATAGGAATAGCGTATGAAAGATTAGGTATGAAGCATCTTGTCCATTGAATTGAATGTAAATTTCCTTGTTCGCTACTGCCTGTGTCAGCAACGTATGTGAGAAAAAAATACCCACAGCCTTCGTAAAGGTTCTAAAACCTCTGGTTCGTAACTTCGACGAAATTGAAGGCATTGCAGAACTGCTTCGTGTTACGAAGGATTTTGTCTCATAATACCAAGCATTTCTTCGTAGATTTTACTATGCAAAGCGATGCTTCATAGGGTTTTTTTTCCCCGTGCGTGGAAAAAGAAACAACACTGTAGCAAAAAAAAAAAAAAGAAAAGAAAAAACTGCGGAAAAGTTGGTTAACTTTTTGCCACGATTCTCCGTAAGTACCCTAAACCCACTACTTCCTGTAGCCTCTTTACAGTATTCACTGTGCGACGCACAGTCTTCTCCGCATGCCCGTCGCAGACCAATGAGGTGCACGTAGGACTGTAAGTCCTACAGAGAAAACTGAAAGTCCTACGGAGGATATTTTAAATAAAAAAGTGCGGGAAATGTTGGGTTCTGGGTACCGGTACGGAGAATTAGCACAAGTTGTTTACAGACTTCTCTGTACCTTTTTACCACACTGGAAGGCTTTACCGTTCGCACACCCGTCTTGTTTTTGTTAGGGACTGCCTGCCGTCCCAGAGCCCAAACGCCCATGTGGTCGGTCCGTTTGGCGGCTCTGGGGGCGTGGCGAGGCGTGGCGGTTCCCATATCACCATTAGCATCCCCGCATGTGAACGCCGCCTTCACAATGCAAGCGCCCTTGGGCCGCGTGCCTCCGACCCACGCTGCGATGCTGCATGGGAACGCGGTGCGCGGGGTATCGCCGATGCATTGCTGATACCCCGCGCGCGCTCCTGCAAAAAGCGTACACTGCCCTTCCTCAACACACTCCAAACCTTTTACAGTAGAAAAATTCTACAAAGCAAGTACGGAGAAAACGAGGGCATTGTAAAATCTACGAAGAAAGGCGAAGGGTTAATCACTTTCGTAATGCCCTGCACAAAAAAGCCGTGTATGACGCGTAATACACTTATTTGTAATACCATTTTAGGGTCAAATGGGGTAAAATTTAGCATTTTAATGTCGTAATACACGTGTAATACCACCGTAATACAGCGTAATACCAAGTGATCTGTAGACGATTTCTTGGAGTTTTTACCCCCTCAAAGAAATGCTTCGTATTATAAAGCAAAATCCTTCGTAATACCAAGCATTTCTTTATAATACAAAGTAATTCAACGATGCTTTCATTCTCTTCGTAGTTAGCCTACGAAATAATTTTTCGTCGACGTTTTAGAGTGTTATTTGACAAAGAAGAGAGGCTAGTCATAAAAGTTTTATGAACTGACACCTCGCAATATACAAACTATTTCTCCGTATTACAAACCAAATAGTGTGCAATAACTCTCAAACGCTCAACTTACTTCGTAAGGTTTAAACAATGGACATTGCGAGCGACCAAGAAATCTCGAAAGAAACGATATGGGAACCCATAGAAAAGGTCCTTTCTATTTAAAGGACCGGAACCCTAAATTGGGGAACGATCCCAAAAATATATGGGTCCAGCCATTTCCATGGTTATTCATTCCGGACCCTCCGGTCCCTTCCGCTACACAAGAACGTTGTTGTCACCAACGCCAATGAAAGCCTGAAAACGTTCCAAAATAAGGGATTTAAGAACACTCTACGGTGAACACACAACGCAGAGTGGTTCACCCGCCGCGTTATATCCGGCCAACTCCTAGCAACACTGCTCACGCCTTCGCACTAGGCGGTGCCTGGCAACCCGCGACCCGCGGCCATGCCAAGGAAGATATCGCGCGGGTAGTAACTTCAATCATTTGACGCGAGTCCCGCTGCTAACAGTGTCCGCTGTTGCAAGTGGTCGCGGCGCCGGAGTAACGCAATAAAAGTGCCGACGCTCCGTCTCTCTCGCTCCGGCGTGCCGCCACGGCCACGGCCAAACACTTCAGCGGCAGAAGGCCGGAGCATCTCAGCGCCTTCTAATGCGCCGACCTTTCTTTCTCCGTTCCTTCCAGGTCGCAGGCAGAAAGAAAGACCGCGCGGCCTGCGAACAGTGGGCCAGAAGACAGACAGGCGGGCGGCTGAAACGAAGAGACGCACTTCGAGCTCCAGAGTCGCCAAACGGGACTAGAACCGAACGTGACCCCATACGCTAAATGTACTTGTACAATTTTGTAAGTGATGGTGCATGATTCTAAACCTGCGTAACGTTTTGCATAAAGTTATGCACACGTCTGCATAAATTTTTGCATTTGTACGCATAAAATTATGCAAGTTTGTACAAGTGACGAGTACGAAATCATACATAAACATTGAGTGTGGCCAATGGATTGCTCTCCGAACGAGGAGTACATTGATGGGTCACAAGAAACGTTCGGTTCGAGTCTCATTTAGCGACTCTGGACCTCGAAACGCGTCCATAGTTTTCGCCGCCTGCGCCGGTCTCCTGGCCCACTGTGCGCAGGCAGAAAGAAAGGCCGCGCGGCCCGCGCGCTGCAGGCGCGTTCCGCACAACGCTTTGTCGCTCTGTCTCTCTCGCTCCTGAACGGAGCGCCCCGTGAGTGCGAGAGAGACAGAGCGACAAGAGCGGCGTTCGGAATAACGCTGCTGGTTGGCTGGAGCCCTCGCCGGACACGACTACTTCGTCACAGCCTTACGCGAGGCCTTGCACTCGGAGACCAGTCATTCTCGCGTCCATTTGGCCCGATCATGATCAAATAATCGGCCTCAAAATGAATGGACCTTAATTGGGTTTAGGTCTTATCACCGTCAAAATCATATCTTTACATCACGACTATGACTTCTCAGGATGAAAAAAAAAAAAAAATCGCCAACTAGTTTGACAAAAAAGAATAGACATAAAATAGACTGAACACTCAAAGTAAACGTTGCACGAGAAAACAAATCATTGGTATTTTATGACATAGTTACCAAATCAGTTTTTCTCAGAGACGATTTACTGACATCCCAGCTGTAGTAATATCAGGGACTTGTGTTAAAAATTATTTATTGTTCAAAACTCGATCTTACATTTACATTTTGATCCGGCTTGAAAGCAGGCGTACCAGCCTACAAGCCTGCATTAGAACTGTGATTCATCATCGATAGGTCACATTAAAATATCGTGATTCTTCAGGACTTTAAAATTCCATCTACACGGAGGACCCCTGCAACAACGAGGGTAGGCAACCCGGGGGCATGCGTGTTTTGCGGCGTTGACTACCCTTCAATTGCCAGGCGCTTCACTTGAGTCGCACCAGCTTCACAAAAAAAAACTACAAAAAAAAACAACTAAGCACACCGTCTGAAGAAGAAATATTTGTGTACGGGTCGAATTTTAGGTGAGAATCCTTAACCAGTGCACATCTAACAAAAATTGATCGTTCAATCGACTTATATCCCCGGATGGATATCTATGGCCTACCATAAGCCAGGTAGAATAAGGAGAATATTTTGTTTTGTCCAACATTGATCTTGTGTTGCCTATCAGCAGCGCGACGGGGAATACTCCTTGCGTGCGAACCTTCACTGGAGCGTCGTGCGTGGAGTATCGCCTGCAGGAGCCCCAACACGCGGAGTATAGACGCAGCGGTGGATAGCGCCGCCAGATGGCGCAAGCACGTCCCTGCGAAACGAGAGGGGAGCAACTCCTAATGTACTCAATGTTACGGTACTTTTAGTGTCCAGAACTATTGCCATATAGGTGCATATGTAAGCTGTGTACAAATTTAATAAATAAATTAGGGACAGTTTTACAATATTGTACTTAATGTTTTTTATAAAATTGTACCTAATTTATGAACAAATTTGTACATAACATACGTATGCTCAAATATGGCAATAGTTTTGTAGGTACAAGAAGTCTAATATAAGCATTCGGTGTTTAAAACAACTGTACAAAATATGGACACACATCTCAAACACATATCGGACACGATTGGTCATTTCGGACAGTGTCTGTCGCTGAAAAAAAACCCTAGGCGCTCGTTTTTTTACCTTTTGTGACGACCACGCGTCAAAGAACCTTCCTCTATTAAAGATGGACTCAATTACGATGGGATCAAATTTTGACTCACAAAATCCAGACAAAGCCGAAAATATGGGGTGAGTGGCTCTATGGCATTCACATGTTCGACTTCTTCTTTACACTTGAAACTCGAAGGTGAAAAACGAACTCACCATGGTGATCAGAAAAATATTTTCACCTTTGTGTGGTGAGAATCGCGAGTCGTGAGAGTCAAAATTCTCGCCATGAAGGTGAGGATGTTTCTCCACGTCATTTAGGGCGGTAGAAGAATTAATGCCATGGTGAGAATTTTGATGCTCGCACGGTGAGAAATATTTCTCGGTAAAATTTAGTCAGACTACTCACTCTTCAAATTTCATTGCATATGCACAATATTTTCCGCCTTTATTATGAAGAACCAGCTCTGCGTGCCTCGTTGCTCTAGGCATTTATCCAACCTCCCCTCGAGTCCACATTAATTTTGAACCCAGAGCGCACGGTGCGTCTGACGTAGCAGACCCGTCATTAGTCTCCGACTAACACGGGAGGACTAATTGTGGAATGCTCGGGGACGAATTAAAAATTAAGTTTCCATTCCTCGCCGAAAGGAGCGACGGCGGCGAGCGCTGGTCTTTATTGCAGTTTTATCGTTCCCTGCGTGGAATCTGGTCTGTGAGGCCACCGTGCCCCGCGGCACGACAATATCACGCTGGGGTGCTTATGTGTAATGTGAGTTTGTGTGTAAGTGCGCGAGTTTTTGAGTAAGGCCCGTGTACGTGTGTGTGTGTGTGTGTGTGTGTGTGTGTGTGTGTGTGTCGCCTCTCGGAGGCGCAGCTCCACGAACACGGCCAGGGCGTCTGGCAGCAAGACGCACACAAAGACCAAAGCGACACCCCGAATGAGATAATTGGGACCAAGAATGACAACCATCATGTGAGTCGGAAGATTTAGCCAAGTTCCTGTGTGTGTGTGCGTGTGTGAGTGAGAGAGAGAGAGAGAGAGAGAGAGAGAGAGAGAGAGAGAGAGAGAGAGAGAGAGAGTTTTTAGTTTATAACAGGTTTTATTGGAGGGATTTTTCACTTAAAAAGCGGGCCAAAAGGGAATTGTAAAAATTTGTCACAAAAATGCATGCCGATTAATCTGCTGCTTGAGGTTTTTGTTTGTGGGCGGTGCTGTTTTTACCATTTAAAAAAAACAAAACGAAATTAGAATGTATATTTACACACAAAATTTTACATTAGAAGAAGAAGACTTTATTTAAAAAGAATGAGAAAAGAGAATTAAATTAGAGAGAGAGAGAGAGAGAGAGAGAGAGAGAGAGAGAGAGAGAGAGAGAGAGAGAGAGAGAGAGAGAGAGAGAACCTCAGAACCTCTCTCTCTCTCCTTGGAGGAGTGGGCCCAGGTGCCTGCCCTATAATGCTGACGTGGAGCAGTCACCTTCTCCAGACAGTCGCAGCACGCGCCAGCCATGCTGCTGCCGCACAGAGCGTCGTCGCTCTGTCTGACTCTCTCGCTCGCACTTCAGCAGAACGACATCCTCCAAGTGCGAGAGAGACAGAACGACGACGAAAGCACACTGTTCGGAAGCAGCCGACAACACCGGCTGCCGAGCCTCTATCCACGCGCCGCACCCACAAAGTGGGCCAGAAGACCGATGGCGGAGGTATAAATCCTGGACGTGTGTTCAGCTCCTGGGTCGCTACACAGGACTCGAACCGGCCGTGTGACCCCACCAATGGATTGCTCTCCGAACCAGGAATCCTTTTGTGGGGTCACACGTTCGATTCGAGTACCATTTAGCGACTCGGGAGCACAAAACGCGTCTAGAGTTCTGGCCGTCTGCACCGATCTTTTGGCCCACTGTGCGCCTGGGCGCTCGACGAAGTTTTTTATGGGTGGAGTTGCTCACCTGAATCGCTGCACGCCGCCGGAGGGGTGGCACTTTGGCAGCATCCTTAACTTTTATAAGTCGTGATTCGTGCATTTATAACGTTTATCAAAATAACCTGTCGCATATGTACACCCTAATACTCCTAGCCTTCGAGTTTCCCGTACGAGTTTTGAGCTGCAGAGTCGCTAATAAGACTCGAAACGAACATGTGACCCAACTATTGAATTGCACTAAGAATGAAAGAGTCATGATCATGACTAATATTTTGGGTGAGGAATTCTTTATCACCCAAATTTGGGTGAGGAAGATTTCCTCGCTCAAATTTGGGTTAGGAAGGTTTCCTCACCCAAATTTAGGTGAGAATACTATGTAGCCATATAGGTAGCTAATACCCCATCCTCACCCAAATTTAAGTGAGGAAGCCTTCGTCACCCAAATTTGGGCAAAGAACCTTCCTCACCCAAATTCGGGGGATAAAGTGTTCCTCACCCAAAATTGGGTATCGATCAAGGCTCTTTCATTCTCTGTGTGCTCTCTCTCCAAACAAGAAATCCAGAGGTGGGGTCGCAAACTTGGTTTGAGTCCTGTTTTAGCGACTCTGGAGCTCAAAGCGCGTCTAGAGTTCGCCTGCTGTGCGCCACGCGCATAGCGTCGCCCCCGGCCACAGCCCACCACCCATTGGCAGCCACAACACGCCCTGACCCACCACAACTGCACAACGGCACGGCTTTTGTTTTGAATGCATTATAATGCCTGAGGCTGACCCGGGCCCCGAACGCCGAGGCAAAAACAATAATAAATAAAATCAAAGCCCTCTGGAAAACTCTCTCTACATCAAAACAAAAAGGTTATCCTCGTCTTTTTAGAGCCGTCAACTGCAGGTGCTATGGGGCTGCATCCAAGAATGCTTTGTTGAACTGCACTGGGAAATCACGGCAAATCCGTAAGTTCAGTCGGTAATTTCTAGAGGCTGCGTTTTTATCACGTAGATTTCGTTTTTGCACCATACTTATTGAAAACTCATCCCAAATGGAAACATAGGAGTTTTTGTAATTTATCGAAGATCGGAGACAACTTTTTTATCAACAAGTTTTCAGGGATTTGCATGCCAAAAAATTAAATAAAAAATGAAACAGTGCGCGTGTAAGCCAGTAAAAATTAAATGTTAACATGCACAATCAAACTAATAGAAAAAAGTACACAAATTACACGCAACATGTCTGGGCAATTTTTTACCTGAACCGTCCGCACCTTGCCAACCGCGGGCCGTACCAGTTTCCATGAAATCCTTACACTGAAAATCTATCGGCATGACTGCGGTTGCAGGGGCGTGAATAAAGTGTCACGCCATAAAACGGCATGACAGGAAAGTCATGCCAAAAATCGGCGTGACTCAGAAATTCGCGCCAATTTTTGGCGTGAATTTCCTGTCATGCCGGTTTTTGTCATGACTTTTCTCGTAAAACGCATTGTGCGCACCAATTACCATGGTACATTCACACCAGATGACGGCGTGATTCACGTGTCATGCCGTTTTTCGGCGTAAATTTTCTTTCACACCAATTTTTTGCGTGACCTTTTTACACGCCTTGATTGGGGATTGTGTCCGACCATTCAATTTTCAGTGTATGGGGACCACAGAGAACCAGTACGGAAGGTCCGTGCATATTCCGTGCCCGTAAGTACATTTTCCGTCCGTGCCAAACTACGGAATTATTTGCAGTGCGTGGCTGCACCCTGGCTGCACCACGCTACACAAATAATCCCGAATTTCGGCTCGTGTACAAAAAGAACGCAACCGCGGTGCGAAAAGCGGCTTATTGGTGCACCGCCGTCGGAACAGGTAGAGCGGACTGGTGGCTTTGCGTGGATAGATCAACCAGTGCGGCAAAAATGAGAGAAAGAAGAAAATCAGGGGGAAGGGGCGGATAGGGAAGGAAGCAGGGGAGCCAGGTCCCCCCTCACCACAAGCAATCGCGGGAGGGAAGGTAATAGACGGGATTGTGTACTCACAAACATGAATAACGAATGACGATTAATATGAAAGGTAGCAGTGTGTGCGCACAGATTCATGTCGACTCAACCCACGAGCGAACGCGCGCTCGCGCGCCCACACACGCTCGCACGCACACATCAAAGCCGTATCGCACCACTGCAGACAAGCGCGCTCACATTCCGGTATAAGACAATCTCTCTCCAGTCTGGCTGACTAGACTCAAAGCATCGCGCCCACGCTCGAAAACTCAAACACACACGAGACGTCACGAAAAAATTCGCGGGCCAAAACCCTTGATTCTGTTCTAACAACACAAAACAGCTCTTTTCAGGCGAGCAAGCGCTGTTGACACCGCTGTTCCGGAACCCCCGCAACGCCGGCGGAATACGAAAAATAAAAGCACTATGATTTCATTTGGTTTATGATGTTTTGATCCTTTTGAAACCCGAAGCGTAGCGCGTGGCTCTGACAGGGGCCGACAAATAATACTACGACCAGGACCACGCTGCACATTTCGAAATGAAATGCCGAAAACGCTGACCACGGATTGCTCTCGGGCATTAAAATAAAATGCAAAAGCAAAGCAGTGTGAAGCGGTCTAGGATTTGTTTTTATTTCGGCCATAATCCCGCTGCACTGCAGCACACTGTCTGAAATAAATACGCAAAATCCCGAGAGCCGTCGGGAAAAGTGCTTCAAAGCACCGGCAGGGAATTCAGGAAGGGTTTGTTTCATGTTCAGGGCAAATATACTATGCCTGCCAGCACACTCGTACAAGGACTTTATTTTTATTGTTTCGACGTAACAGATTGTCGGCGCAAAAAAAAAAGTTTTCCATCCGTCAACTTACTTTCCCTGTGTGTCTTGTTGCGGTCGGTTGTCGTCTGTCGTCGCCACAATACCCTCCACTGTGACTTAAACGATTTTAAATTAGCACCAAGCAGGCCACGCATCTTCAACAACCAAGTACACCGGAAAACTTCCTGCATACAAGGATTTAGCTTCGAATGCAAGCGTGCAATGAAACTACGGTCTGGAAAATCAGGAATAAGTGTCTCGTAGAACGTCAACACGCATTAATCGGGTTACGGACAGATTGAAAATTTTCGTGAGGGAAGACTCATAAAGCGTTCGAAATGCGTCCGATCATCAGCTCAAGGGTTTTAACTACGCCATAAAGAGCTTTTTTTGTGACCTCCTCTAAGACAGCCTGGAAGTCCAACGATGTTAAGACTCCCATCATGAAAATCCGCTGAAATTCTTCGTAAGTCGTGACACCGTCTTTGTTGGTGTCCCCATCCTGAAATGCGCGCTCCAGGTATTCTTTTAGAGCAGCTTCTTGTTCCGTCTTCGATTCGGAGTCTCTAGTGCACATTCTTAAAAAAAGTCAATTGAGCTCTGATCATGGCTTTAACTTCCTCGAATTCCAACACACCATTTCCATTAAGATCTGAAACAAATGGATCAAGAGAACCAGCCATGTAGTTAAAATTCAACAGGGTGATAAAAATTATGAGCGAAAAATTATGCTCACCATGCAGATGGAAGAAAGTTTTGGGGTTGGCAATACCCAAAAATTGTACAGCAAAGTATTTTGTCATCTAATGGGTAAATATTGGGATTATAACAGATTTAAGAGAAAACTGTGATAAGAATGACCTACATACCAACCTCAGATAAAGACTTTTTCAAGTCCTCTGCTTTGAAAATATCCGGGTGAGCACAATCAACATGTTTTGTCCTAAAAGTACAATTCTTTCCAAGGCGTTCCATTTCCGTCCTCTTAAATTCATTCAGACGAGTTCGAATACCAAGGCTTGCAGACCCCAAATCGTAGGCAATGTCACCAGACTATGGAAATGAGTAAAATAAGAGTAAAATTATAATGCATAAAAAGTTATAATTAAATACGATTGCAGTTACCTGGATGTCTGTTATGACGAGTTTTTCTCGGAATGTAGTATCGTTGCGCAAGGCTCCAAAAACTCTTTGCAGATAAAGTTGTTCAGGTGCGTCCTAATTAATCATTCCACGAAATTAAAATATCGTCCAAATGAACTGCCACAAAAAGCTATTGAGTTCATAAAATTCACTAACCGGAGGAGGACAAACTTTTTCTTTCTGTTCCGAAAGTCCATCATTGAGTCTGTTCGTAGGTTGATCGACAGGATGAGCTACAACAGCACTCAAAACCAATGACAAGCAAAGCAAAACATACATTTTAGAGTTAGATGCCTGCAGCAGAACAGAAGAAAAGAAACCGAAGGACTGAAATCTGAGGCGGACGAAAAGGATCATGCTTCAATGTAAATAATCGAGCATTATTTTCCAAAGGATTTCACAGCTCAAGGTTCAAGGCTGGCTTCCGGTGAAAAGATGACATAATCGTACAAGGTTCAAGGTTCCGCGAGCATGGACGCTGCAGGCCACGTAAATAGCGAAAATTGTCGGCCTCACACCTCGACAGCAGAGCGCCAACTGTTTTGACGCCAACTGTTTTGACGCCAACCCCTCCCCTTACTCTTCGTGATACTGGCGGGCCGTCTGCGCGCCAGATTACATGGGCTGCATGGCCACCTATGACCTTGGGCATTTCGCGGGAGATAAACACAAGGCTGTACCAAGATCACGATGGGGAGAATGGAACTTTTTTTCCAAGCTTACCTATTTTGCCCACGACCTAGCACATATACGTAGGCGATAATTTATATTATCGTCACGGTGTTCCATTCCTTGCAACATTATTTGTGGAACACCGGGGCCAAAATATTAAATATTGCCCACTCAAATGCGCTGGCGCGTCGGAAAATTACGTAAACAAACCTGCTACATGGGCTTGGGAAAAAAGGTCTACTCGCCGGCGGAAGGGGCGGCGTAGTCCGTGCATGCGATATGTTTATGTACAATTTTGTACCTTGTGATGCATGATTACCTGCGTAACTTTTTGCTTAAAATTGTGCTCAAATTAGCATTTATTTATGCATTTTAACGCATAATATTTTGCAAATTCCACGCATGCATGAAATCGTGCAAGTGACACGTAAAAAAATTATACATAAACGTTTTGTGTGTGGAGCAAGCGCGGATCCTGCAGGGGGGAAAGGACATAAAAAGGGAGGTGAGCGCTGGTTAACTTCAATGTAAAATTGGATTTTACCTTCAGTTATTGTGTGCCTTTCGCTTTTATCTTTCGCCATTTTCAAGATATAGGCGGCCAAAATGTGAAAAGATGTTAAGCTAGCAGCCCAGCTCTCGCCCTCGCCTCGCTCCACCGCTGAAAAGAAACCTGACGTCCGAGTCACCGGGGCCGGAACCGCTGGAACCGGAGGTTCCGCCGGAACCACCCAGCATCTCGCAACATGCTCGTGTCCTTCGAAGCCAAGAAGAAGTCGCCTTTCTTCCAGCAGTACACTGTTATTCAACGAATGTGACGTCATATTCGTTCGAACGTGAACTTTTTCACGTTCGTTTGAATGTGACACCCTAATTTGACGGCCGTGTCACGTTAAACGAATGTGATATCATATTAAAACGAACGGGACAAAATTCACATTCAAACGAATATGACGTCACATTCGTTGAATAGCAGTGTAGAGGATCGGGTTCGAGTGTGTCAGAATTGAGTGGTCCGCTCAGCGGTTTCCTCCTTCATTGATATGTGACGTCGAGGCAAAAGTAACGCCTGGGACTTCTAGGCGCATCATGGGAAAAAAGGGCCAATTTTCCAGGTACCGCCTGAGAATCCCAGGCGTTACTTTTGCCGTTGTCAGTTTCGTTAGCATTTGAATGTTGTCACATCCGTTGGAACGTGACACGGCTGTGTAACAAGGATGTCACATTCGTGTGAACGCGGATCAACACGACTCAAACGAATGCGAAATTATGGTTCAAACGAACGTGACAAAATTCACATTCTTACGAATATGACGTTACATTCGTTGAATGAATAACAATGTTCAAGCGTTCGACTCGCAGAAATATGCAAAATTTCAGAGCGGGAAGAAGTCGACGCACAGTCACCGTACCAACCGTCAGCATAATTTGCCTCCCTATCTCCTCCCTCTCCCCCACACTTGCCGCTGCCGCACGCTTCTTATTTTTCGTGGCTGGAATTTCTCGAGGCAACAATTGTCACTTCACTCTCGACCCATTCGGAGGTGCCATTCCATTTCAGCGGCAGTGGGACTCGGCGGGTTCCGGAGCAGAAATCAAATTTGTCTCGTCCGAAATGACGTCCACCAGTTGAGGGTGCCTGTGCCGACGGTCGGGGGAAGGTGCAGAAGGCGCTGCTGGGGAAGGGAAGGGGCGCACAGTGGGCCAGACGACCGGCGCAGGTGGCCAAAACTCCAGAGCCCCTAAGTCGCTGAATAGGACTCCAACTGAACGAGTGACCCCACCAATGGATTGCTCTCCGAACGAGGAGTCTATCGGTGGGGGTCACAGTCTAATGGTCACACGTTCGGTTCGAGCCCCACCGAGCGACTCTTGAGCTGATAACGCGCCTTGAGTTTCGGCCGCCTGCGCCGGTCTTCTGGCCCACTGTGCAAAGGGACGGGATGCTCAAATTAGGTCTCGGGGCAACGCTCTGGTCTCTGGCACCTCCTGGAGCCACAATCTCGCCCTGTCGCCTTTTCCCCCTGAACAGTAAACAGCGGTTGTTGTTCCCGGCCTGCGGCTTCCAGCTGAAGAGTCGCTGCAGCTTTCACGTTCTGTCTCTTTTTCGCAGCCCGACCTCCTTCATGTGAGATTTGACGAGATTTATGCTGCTCCCGCGCTCCGCCCTGAATCTCCCTCGAGGCTCCGTATCTCCCGACCGACCGAAAGCCCTGCCAGCGTCACGTAATTAATGGACTCTTCTTTTCCTGCGAGAAAGTCAATATTCTCTCCGCAGCGCTGCACAAGTTAGTTCCGAACTCAAACTTGGTTTCCTGCATAACGACGATTGGGGGCAACTTTACGGCCGGCAGCATTCCGTCTGAACCAGAGACGGAAAGAAAACGGACTTGGCGTGGTTTTAGTCTCTGGCCTTCGGCAGCCTTGAGACAGAGTGCTCCGCTGAAGACGGTTGACTGACTCGTTTGTAACAGTGATCACTGTGGCAAAGCAATTACGAAGAAATCTGTAAACAACTTGTGCTAAATCTCCGTACCCAGAACCCAACATTTTCCGAAGCCCTCTCGTCGCAGTCTTATGCGTAGGACTTGAATATTCTCCGTACACACTTCACTGATTTGCAACCGAGGGGGGAATCACTTTTGTAATGCCCTGAACAAAAAAGCCGTGTATTACGCGTAATACACGTATTTGTAAACGCCATTTTAGGGTCAAATGTGGCAAAATTTAGCACTTTAATGCCGTATTACACGTGTAATACCACCGTAATACAGCGTAATACTGAGTAGGCTGTACACGATTTCTTGAAGTGTTTAGCCCCTCGTCTGCAACGGGCGTGCGGAGAAGTCTGCAAGTGCATGGAGAATATTGACAATAGGCTACGTAAAATGTTGGCTTTTGAGTACGAAGAAACATGGCATTAAAATTAATTGACTGTTTCGTAGTTTTTCGCCACAGCGCAGAAGGACGGGGCCCTCCGTGTCGGCTGAGTCAACGAATCAAGTAGAAAATACACCGAAATACACCGCTACCGCAAGAGATCCCCGCGGTTTCCCACACTGAAAAACCAAACGTGATCTAGAGCACGCCAACTGATGTAGTCAAATGGGTGCCATTTTGACCGCATCAGTTGGTGTGGTCTAGACCACGTTTATTGTGGTCATTGCATGGAATGACCACACCAGCTGATGCGGTCAAAATAGCGCTCATTTGACAACATCAGTTGGTGTGGCCTCGACCACGTTTGGTTTTTCAGTGTGGTAAACCGCGGGGATCTCTTGTGGTAGCGGTGTATTTCGGTGTATTTTCTCCTTGATTCGTTGACTCAGCCGACACGGAGGGCCCCGTCCTTCTGCAGTGCCCCTCGGACTCCACTCCGTGACCCCCGGGGTGGCACGGCACGTTGACCGGGACCTTACTCCTCTCTGAGGGCAAAACACATGTGCTGGTGGAGCCCTCCTTGTCCACCCCGGGTTGCAATTTGTGACGCCAGGCGCGGATTGTAGCCTTCCCCCTCACTCCCCTCTGAAGGCGGCGAAGCACTCTGCCCTAAACCAGCTTATTTTGCGACATCCCCTCCTGGAAAGGGCTAAGAGCGTGCAGGTTGTCACATCCAGTGGATTAGAACTGTAATTGATGGGCCTGAATTGGTGAAATCAGTAGCGGTCAGTCAGTACGAAAATGTCAAAGGTACTTGGTCTTTTCTTTTAGGTGTGAATGCGTGAACCACGTTCCATCCAGAGTGCATGGCCTCTTCGCCAGGCACGCCAGTAATTTTCCTTTGTCAATACATACCTGCACACTCTGAAAATCTTACAAAATATTTTGGGCCTTCCAAAGAAAAGCAGCTTGTTATGACAAAGTATTTTGGGCATACATACGCTTACAAGAAAAATGCTTTGCTAATTACGAAATTTTTCTTCGTATAACAATCTAAATAGTTGTACCTTACATATCCTCCAAATACTACGTATGGTTTTATCTGTGCGCGGTCTTTGGTCACACGGAAAAAATCATTTGTTGTGGTGATCAGCTTTGTTTGATAGGCTGAATTCGAGAGCTGCAATCGGAAAATCAATACCTACGACCAAAAGCTGGTTGCAACGACCGGCCACTTGTAGGAGGACAACCCAGCTGTGGTTTGTTACTCTTACAAGTGGATGGTCGTAGCAACCAGCTTTTGGTTTTAGGTATCGACTTTTCGATTGCAGGTATCGAATTCAGCCTATCGAACAAAGCTGATCACCACAACAAGTGATTTTTTCTCCGTGCAAGTGCGCAATTAACTAGTGTGCCCCAAGTCATTGACTTCCAAACCTGCCCCCCGGCGCGCCCGCTCGCTGCATTAGCCGAGTCCGTCCCGGCCGCCGCCTCCAGGGGAGCGTTCATCAGTATTTGCGGCCAGGTAATGAGTTGACACAGCGCAACTATACTATATCCTCATCTGCGCGTCGCAGTGTAGACCAGAAGACCGGTGGAGGTGGCCAAACCTCTTGACGCGTTTTAAGCTCCAGAGTATTAAATGGGGCTCGTACAGAAGTTGTGACCCCACCAATGGATTGCCCTCCGAACGAGGAATCCATTGGTGGGGTCCCACTTTCCGGTTTGAGTCCTGTGCAGCGGCTCTGGGGCTCCAAAACGCGTCACGAGTTGAGGCCGCCTGCGCCGGTCTTCTGGCCCACTGTGCGTCGCCGTCCGTGTGGTCGCGCCACTGCGTTTGCTCCCCCCACCCCCTCTACCAATTCCACCCACTGGGCTTAAACACACCGGTTATTACCCGCCTCGCCTACAATTACGGTGCGATTAATAATGCACTCGCGAGACGAGGGAACTGCTGCCACGTGCCTGCCTCAGCAGACCGATTCCGAGAGTCGTTTTCGTCGCTGTGTCTCCCTCGCACCTGCACGAGGCGTCCATGAGAGCGAGAGAGACAGAGCGACAAAAGCGACTCTCGGGATCGGTCTGCTGGTTCACCGGGCAGGGAACCCTCCCTTGGTGGCGCAGAAGACACGCGCAGGCGGCCAAAACCCCAGACGGGTTTTGAGCTTCAGAGTCGCTAATTGGGACTCAAACCGAACGCGTGCACTGGTAAAACTAAAGCGTAGTATTACCCTCTGTTTTCAAGCGTAATCAGGTTTACGCTTGAAATCAAGCGTAACAGGCTCATCCACCAAGATGTCCCCTATCTAAATGCATGGAGTAATTTCCAGAGTATGCTTCTTTTCAAGCGTAACTCTATGCTTGACTCAAGCATAGAGTTACGCTTTAGTTCTACCAGTGTGACTCCACCAATGGATTTCTCTCCGAATGAGGAGTCCATTGGTGGGGTCACACGTACGGGTCGAGTCCCCTTTAGCGACTCAGGAGCTCAAAACGTGTCAAGAGTTTTGCCCCAATATGTTTCCCTGTCAGGTCGCCACTGCGCGCTGCGTGTTTGCTCCACGCCCTCCCCTTCCCCTCTGCTACGACACTACTTCATACGCTGCTCGTTTAGATGCAGCCCGGCGCTTCTTCGGGCTGATTCCAAGCGTTGCTTCATTGCTCCATCTCGCTCGCACGTCTATATGGACGAAGCGCTGGAGTGCGACAAGGACGGAGCAGCGATGAACTGTTCGGAATCTGCCTGCTGCTGGCCCGCCCCGTTATTAATAGTCGGTCACTGACGCGGCAATTTTGCGGATATAAATTTGGCGCACCCGGGTTCCTGGTCCAGGTACCGTGCCCTGTGCCCTTTCTTGCTCGCACCCGGGGACAACCCGCGTCCCCGCAAGGGTGAACGCAGCCTTTGACGAAGAGGAAGAAGAAAAGAAATGAAAGAAATAAAAGAAATAAAAGAGAGGGTGAGGGGGGGGGGGAGAGGGAGAGAGAGAGAGAGGAGGTGACAAGCGAGCTCCGGTCCTGGGTTCCACTCACGCTTTGCTCTGGTGCTCCGTGCGCACCAATCAGTTTCGCCGGCGGAGGTCCCTGCCCCACAGTGGGCCAGAAGACCGGCGCAAGCAACCCAAACTCTAGACTCGTTTCGAGCTCCAGAGTCACTAAGTGGGACTCGAACCGAACGTGTAACCTCACCAATGGATTCCTCGTTTGGAGATCAATCGATTTGGTGGGGTGACGCGTTCGGTGCAGGTCCTTTTTGGCGACTCTAGAGCTCATAACGGGCCAAGAATTCTGGCCGCCTCCATCGGTCTTCTGGCCCACTGTGCGCCATGACCCGCTGCGCCCCGCTGGCACCTGGGCGGCCGTTTGCCACGCCACGAATCCTCCGGGAGAGACGTGCAGTTTTGTACACAGTGGCCTCACTTCAGGCGGGTGCGACGCGGCTGGGGTTGGGGGTGGATGGTCGCACCCAATGACGGACCCTCAGGCGTAACATCGAACATGATCACACATTATCCAGCGACTTTGAAGGTTTGCTTCCGAGTTTTGAGGTAGGAGCACGCTAAAAACCTTACGAAGTATTTTCAACATTCATAAAACAAACCAATTTACTTTGTTATACGAAGAAGTAGTTGGTAAATTACGAAGTATTTTCTTTGTAAGCTTATGTATGCTCATAATACTTTGTTACAACAAGCTGCTTTTCTTTGTAAGGCCTAAAATAATTTGTAAGGTTTTCTCAGTGAGGGGGGTGATAACACCTGAGTGCTCTACGACGTGGAAGTGGAGGTAGCCAGCCCATGAAAGGAGACAACGAGGCGCAGGTAGTCGGATAAAACATAGACGAAACACAGACAGAAATTAACAGACGTTCCGCATAGGCAGACATGGCGGGTACCGTTCCTGGCAAACGGACGAGGAGACAACCACTGGCAAAATCTTGTGTCCACTTTAGCAGGCGAAATTCCCTGAAATCTGAAATCTTTCTCCAAAAAAGGTAAAAGAATAGCAAAATTCGGGCAATTCATTCTTAGGAAATCCAGCGAAATCTCTCCCGTTCAGAAATCTTGTGTATCCAAACATCGAAGGTGGTTGCTAGGTTCCCCCCTCGCGAATGGACAAAGCAGGCCGAGGCTGGGAAAGGTTGCGCTGCCACGCAAAATGATTATGCACAATTTAGTGCGTGATGTATGCTTTGAAACGGTGTTCGTTACATTGTGCTCAAGTTTGTCATCAATTTATGCAATTTTAAGCATGGTATGCAAACTCCCGGTATGCACAAATTCGAGCTAGTACACGCAGAAAATTCTACACCCTGAATGTCTTACAGTGAAGATTCTCCATATTACGGAGAAAGTTCTCTATAATATGGCGGTGCAGCTGCCTTTGTAACATACCTTTGAGTATTCTTTGTACCTTATAGATATTTTGAGGAATTTTCCTTGTATTATGAAGAAAATCTGCATCATAATATGTTGGTGCAGCCTTTCATCGTAAGACATTTGGAGTGTACCCAAACAAGTGTGTGAACTTAGCAAGTAGTGACGGCGAGCAAGCGGGGACCGGCGCTGTGTCTCTCTTGCACCCCGGAGGGACGGCACATGCGAGAGACAGAGCGACCACACTGTTAGAAATGTTTGTTAATCTACGAAATATTTAAACAAGATACATTTTGTAAAATATTCTTTAAAAGATAATTGTTGAAATTTGGAGATTATTTCGTACATCGACTTTATATATCTTGTATTAGCAGCTTTACGATATTTTTGGTATTCCTAGCGAACATTTTGTTAAGACATGAAACAGTTTTTAAATTTACAGAATACGTCGTAGGATTGCCAAATCCGACCGGGTATCGAGCTGTGAAGGCCCTTGCTGGTCGAGTTCTATTACGAACCACCCTAGTAGAGCCGTGGTAGGTACGCTGCCAGCAGGCCAGAAAGTCCTGCTTTAGATTCTTCGACGAACAGTTTGTCCCGCTACTATTTGGTGCATGCGAGGGTGCATGTTACTTCCAATGATTAACGGAATATTTTGTAGATATACTAAGTATCTTGTAAAATGATGTTAACGACGCAGTTTTGGACTTCACGTCATATTTCATGAACAACATTTTACGAAGCTCTCGTTTGTAAAAATTTCCAGTGAAATCTTCGTAAATTCACGACAAATTTTTTCACAGTGCACCCTGCAGACGCTGCCTACCCTCGTCCAGCTTTCCTTTTCCCGGCCGCCGCTTCCACCGAGACTAGGAATGAACTGAAAGGGCCACGATTCGGTGCAGAGCATTCCGACCTGAATGACGCGGTAAAGGTTGAAAGCGATGCAAACGTCTCTCTCTCTCTCTCTCTTTTCCACTCATTCACACACACTTTGGGCATGTTTCATCAGGTTTTTTTCCCTCGTTTCGGTTGCCTCTGCATTTCGTTTTCACCTTTTCCAAGAGGGCGGGCTTTGATTCACGGAGGCTGAATTCCGGCAGGGACGACGTAGCTGCAGACTTATTCTGAGTCATTTCCGTCGCTCTGACTCTCTATACGGAACGCCCCGGCGGTGCGAAACGCAGAAACGAGAAGGACTCTCGGAACTAGTCTGCAGGCAGGCAACAACCACTTCTACGCAACAAAATCCACTGTGTACTTTCTACATGTAGAACTAACAAGTACACATCTACAGGCATGTACTACCTAATACAAACCTATTAGAGTGTACTTGCGAAGTACACATCAATAGCAGTGTGATTAACAAGAATACATCTAAAGGAGTGAACACAGAAGCATACTCCGTTGATCCGAGAGTGACACAAGTACACTCCAATAGAAGTGTCCTTGCTCAAGTACCCTCCGTAGTGCAGGGACAAGTGCCTTTTTTTTTTGGGGGGGGGGGGGTGAGCCGTCACGTACTGCATCGGTCGATACTGTACCAATGCAAAGTTAAAACCGAAGAGGCGAGAGGGGCGCGAGGACACGGTAAGCGAGTCGCTACTCCTCGCCTCTCAGTCAGACTTCCCTCGGCCTTCTCGCTTCCGCCCCTCCCTGAACTTGGGCCGCTCTGCATGCAGTTTGGCCGCCGAAAACACACACACACACACACACACACACACACACACACACACACACACACACACACACACACACCAAGAACAGAAACTCACTCAATTTATCTCACAGCCGTGCGTGCGAGCCCTCGCGGTCCGTCGGACTCCGCACTCCTCGACGCCACTCGGCACGTCCTACGTCCTTGAAACGCTCAGCTCTCTTCACGATTTTCGGCAGAAAAATGTTTGAACAAGAGCGTTGCTCACAAGACCGGTGGTGGCGGTGAAACTACCAGACGGGTTTTTTTGAGATGGACAGGCGCTTAGTGGGACTCAAACCGTACACGTGACCCCACCAATGGATTCTTCGTTCGGAGAATCAATTGGTGCACGCTTAAAACCTTACGAATTATTTGGAGCATAGGTAGGGTACAAAATATTTACACAGTAAAAGTCTTACAGTGATATTTCAGCTATGTTACGAAGGAAATGGAGCAAACATAATACGAAGGTGTTTCTCTCCATAATACGAATCTTTTTAGGATTTTCACAGTAACATACCAAGAAAAACCTTCAAAATACGAAGAAAAAGTACGTTTGTATTATGAAGGTGCCATTTTCCTCCTTTATAATACGAACGTACTTTTCCTTCGTATTATGAAGGTTTTTCTCTGTATGTTACAGTGAGAATCCCAAAAAGATTCGTATTATGGAGAGAAACACCTTCGTATTATGTTTGCTCCATTTCCTTCGTAACATAGCTGAAATGTCACTGTAAGACTTTTACCGTGTAGTTTGTTATACGAAGAAATAGTTTGAAAATTACGAAGAATTTTCTTTGTGGGCTTATGTATGCTCAAAATACTTTGTTATAACAAGCTAATTTTCTTTGTCACGACTGAAATAGTTTGTAAGGTTTTCTCAGTGCGGGGTCACACGTTCGATTCGAGTCCCATGAAGCGACTCTGAAGCTCAAAACCTGGCTAGAGTTTCGTCCGCCTCCGCCAGTCTCCTGACCCACTGTGGGTCGCGCGCGCGGGGGGGGGGGACAAAACTTCTTTGTTTTACTTTTTTTTTAATTAGAACCAATTTTGAAATGCTTGTAGTACATGCTTTGTTGATTCCCGTTTTCTTGACTTGGTATCGTCAGCAGAGCGGTGCGCAGTAAGCCAAATTTTGACATAAGGTTCCAAATTAATTTGAGCGAGAGGAGGGCCATTGATATTTACAAACATGCAAGCGGCTAAAGTTGTTATAAGTAATCTGGTGCGATTGTCATCACATACAAGGTTCATTTGATTAAACCCTCTCTCGCATTCTGCTGTGCTTATTACAAATGTATTGATAAGTGACTTTAAAGGCATTAAGCCAGAAGGAAACTCAGTCCCACGACTTTCCACAAAGTCTCTCATTGCAGGTAAAATTTGTGATGTATCAAGATCAAAGCGGAGGCACAAACGCCTGATCTGTTCCTCTCCGTAACGGAGCGGAACATCTTCCGGCCATTCGTCAGTGTTCATGACGCTAAAGTCAGACAATATCGCTGTCTCCCAAGTGCTTATTGGAACATTGTCGTCGTCAGTCACTACTCCTGATCCAAAAAGTCTATTTTCCATCGATGCAACTAGATTGTCTAGAAATAAATCACTATCAATACTTGTATGCCTAGTATATTCCACCAATTCAACGCCGTGAAATGAGCCTGTCTCAAGAGCGGCAATCGCTGCAATGTGCTGCCAGCACATCGCCCCAGGCCTGTTTTGCATAAATTATCAGGGTTCACACCGGGTTCCCTTTGTCGTTTCCCCTGATTTCCAGTGTCAAAATTTTTGATTTCCCCTTACTTTTTCCCAGTTCTATGCGCATCTTAAAATAAGTTCAACGCGTTATAAGTAAGAAATTCGGAGGTATAAATGCATAGAAAAAAGTACGTTTTGCAGTGGAAACGATAAAATTCTTTCCCAGAGCAAAACGCATGAGCTTACCAACCGTGCGGCATAAAATTCATACTTCAGGTCAACGTTTCGGATTTTCCCTGACCTAATTGTGATTTTCCCTGACCTTCCCTGACTTCCAGTGCCCCCTTTTTCCCTCTGACTTTACCCGGACTTCCCTGACCGGTGTGAAACCTGAATAAAAACGGAATATAACGAGAGTGACCCTAGCCGAGCAGCAACCATGTGGGCGTGCTTTAGGCTGGTCCAGAACACACACACACAAACACGAGAGAGAGAGAGAGAGAGAGAGAGAGAGAGAGAGAGAGAGAGAGAGAGAGAGAGAGAGAGAGAGAGAGAGAGAAAAATCACAAAATGAGATCCTCGCAATACGTACAGTCGCGATAATGTAAAAGGCTGACGCGTCCCGTTTAAAAGGGACGACGCGTGAATCGAAATGAGGGCCCCGCCTCTCCCTCCCTTGCCTGTCAAACTGCACCAACGTCAACGTCAACACGGCACGAAGCAATTGCCTGACCAGCGTCCGCTAAAGCGTAAAGTAAACAGTTGATTAAACACACCATTTCGCGTTCATATTCCCACCGATTTGACATCAGCTTCAGCTTTTTTTTTATAAAGCGGATAGAGTGCGTAAAAAATAGTAAGTCCCAAAGCACTCGAAAAAATCTTCACAGCATCTGCTTCGAAGCTACGAAGAAAATGACGGCATGTGAAAATTGCTAGGTGATATGAAGAAATGCTTCGCATTACGAAGTATTTTGCTTCATAAAATACAAAGCATTTCTGCGTAGATATTAAAAAATTTCCCCCCTTTCTGGCATACTTGCGTGTCAAGATGCGATCAAACGGCAAGGACATGTACACCCGTCAATAGACTGGCGTCCCGGCGTCAGGGCAGCCAAGCGCCTGTGAAGTCGCGGGTAGGCCGTGCCGCAGTACACGCGAGGCCTGCGGGCTGGCCCATCCTCAGGCGTCTGCATTCAGAGAGAGAGAGAGAGAGAGAGAGAGAGAGAGAGAGAGAGAGAGAGAGAGAGAGAGAGAGAGAGAGAGAGAGAGAGCATTTTCGTACGGTGAATGAAAGGCTGCACCCTCAAAATATGATGAAAACTTTTCCTGTAATACGAAAGAAATTTGACTGGACAAACATCTTACGGGTACAATTATTTTTTAAAGGTTAGCTGGAAAGTCAGATGCACTAACACAACAAGGAGAATCTCGACCGTAAGACTTTTGGAGTCTAGGTAAGGCCGAGATTAGAGGGTGACCGGAAGCAAACAGACGCTATATTGGACGGAATCTAACCTCTCTAAAGATCTCTAAATGGAAGCACTCACTAAAAAGTTCCCTTGAAGATTTCACTACCGACAGTGCTAAATTCGCCCTACGCCAGTGCGAACTCATCAAATCACTCTCGACGGTGCAATCAGCGCTTGTTTGCACTTCTGAGTGCGAAAATGGACCAAAAAGTGCTAAGTCGGTGAGTGAGTGCACTTGTAAGCGCAAAAATGTTTCACCCGGGAAAAGTGCGAAGTTTCTCGCCTCTGATTGGTTCCCTTGCGGCGCGTATGTTTGAATCACGCGCGTCAAGGGCACGACGTTGTTGGTTTGGCGAAAACGACCGATTACTGAAGAACATAACACCGCAAAATACCCCAGCCGCTCAGCTATGATCACATTTTCTGACAAACTATCATAATGATAAAACGGCAGGGAATGAGGAAAATTCAATTTCTTGCGTTACTTCATTCGAGAGTTTCCTAGCCGAGATTAAGGGAACAAAACATTAAATTCAATGAAAATGTTCTTTGTTACACTGGGAGAAAAAATGAAGGTTGCGACTGTTAATCTTAATGCCACTCTTCGCTGTACATCGAAAGAAGGTGTTTACCGTACCCAGGGATACAGCAGACACCGTACCTCAAGGAACGGAATCCACTGTACCCTGGGAACATGCATTCACCGTACTTTGGAAACTGTTCAGACATCGAATTCATCATAAATGTAGAATGAAGGCAAAATTTTAAATTTGCAAAAGAAACAATTCGATTGCGGAAATAAATACATCTCAACAAGACGAACAAAATATGATAAGCATGTTATGACCTCAGACTCGAAGTTTGGCAGCAATCGGCGTCAGAAGTTTCTAAAAGTACGATTTTGGACCCTTTTAGAAACTTCTGACGCCGATTGCTGCCAAACTTCGAGTCTGAGGTCATAACATGCTTATCATATTTTGTTCGTCTTGTTGAGATGTATTTATTTCCGCCATCGAATTGTTTCTATCGCAAATTTAAAATTTTGCCTTCATTCTACATTTATGATGAATTCGATGTCTGAACAGTTTCCGAGGTACGGTGAATGCATGTTCCCAGGGTACAGTGTTTCTGTTTCACTTTCTGTATCACTTCTTTGGTTTTCTTTGAATTTTATGTTGGAAAAAGTATTGAGTATGAAAGTACAATGAGGATGAGAGTAATGACAGTGAAGACCAAAGGAGTGACACAGAAAGTGAAACAGACAATAATTTTGATGATACTAGTTTTGTTGATTTAGAATCATGCGCTGCAGTAATGGCCCGGGAAGTGTTAGCAAAAAGCAGCATGACTCACTCCAACCTAGTACGTGTTATGAAGTCATGAAATAAAATTGCACTTCAAAGAGTAAAAATCACTCTATGGGGGGTAAAATTAGCACTTTTGGGGGGTTTCACCCCTGGTTCCGCCTTTGCACTGGGGAGTGCTATTGACTTAATACTTTGCACTTTGTAGAGCAAAAATAACACCTCTAGGAGTGGTCCATTTTAGCACTGCGAAAGTGCGAAATTTGCACCACTAGGAGTTAAGCAGCTAGAAACTTTTTAGTGAGCAAGCTGCACAAATATTGCTCGAGGAACACACATGCGTTGCGAATTAATGTCAAATAACTAATGCGATGAAGTGTGGCCGATACATTTGACTATCATCTCTTTCATATGTCAAGATAAGATCTACTTCCGCCAACATGGCATCTCTTCGCTTCCGGATCCACGAAAGTACCCAGCAACGGTGCGAACTGAAGAGGGGAAGGGGGCAGGGTAACTTAATCTGCGTAACGCCGCGGCAACCCGTGGGAACGCCCAGCAAAAGAGGGTTGGCGTTTAAAAAATCACTAATTCTGCAGGACGGCAACATTCCAGTACTAAAAGGCACTACTTCGCCCCCATAGAGGTTAGTGATTTTAGTGCCGTGGTAGTGCCAGCTTGTAGAATATTTTGAATTAGGTGACCGGAAGTGTCCATAAGCGTTACCTCGGGTTGCGCCGCGGTGCGTGGGGAGGGCGGACGGGCTAAGCCAGCGTAACGTTACGCCCAGTACATGACACATGAGAGCACGTCTCAGAAGTACAAACTTAGCATAAGGTCAAAAGTAATGTTTTCGTCAAATATGCAGTGTAACGTAGTCAAGGCAACTGCGGTGTAGTTGATGGTGTACCTGAGTATAAGGCAAGTTATTACTTTCTACTATTACTTATCCGCATTCAGTGCCGGTGGCTCCGTGCGGCTGTACAAGAAACGAAAATTTAGTGAAGCAATAACACTATCAGAATGGAAAGAAATGATAGCGGCCTCGGAGTTCGGACGGCCGAGTGAATATCGAGGGCGATTTGGGAAAGGCTCGTCACATTATCTATGTTTCCTCCAGGAGACTCAGCCTGAGGGTCTTCATCACTTGTCGATTTCGCGTACCTCGCTACCGCCCCTAGGCTCAAAGAAATTGTCTTTCGGGAGCGCATCGGCTGTTTTCACAGCCATCAGGAAAGAAGGTTAACCACTGTACTGTATCCGTACTGTTTTTTGGACACGCGCCAAGTTCCTTCCTTGCTTATCAGTATGATTACGGATGGATAGTGCCTTACGTTCGAACAATGGAATAGTCTACAGTTAAAACCGACCTAGGGGCTCTTCTTACCACCGTCCATTGCCTAGGCCGGCGAAGCGCTTCAAAGTTAGAAGACACTTAATCATTCGGAAATCCGATTGCCTGCGAACTTTTCTTCACATCTGAGTACGAGCACTATTTGACATCGCATCACAGCGCGTATAACAGGAGTGGTTCTGTGTGTTTGTGAATTGGAACTCATCGACACGCTTTACGAAGCATTTATTCAGATGCCTGTTACGCCAAGACGTGGTATGGCGAAGTTGATAGTGGTGTATCCTCGATATGTAGTAGACCGGGAGTAGCCGATCTGGTCATCGACAGAATGCACGCTCATTTTCTTACGATCATTTTTATACATAATACGATGATTTTTCACCGTAAGGTACGCATAAATTTGCACATACGTAATATGCATAATTGTCTACGTAAGGTATGCATGATTTAACCGTATTACGCATGCTTTATGCATAAGGTACGTATGATTTCATCGTATTACGCAACATTCAGCGTAAGGTACGATGAATTTTATTGTAGTATGTATGTTTTCATTACAACGTATGTTACGCAGATCGTTTCAGCGTAAGAATATGAGAGTGTGAACATTTCGTGTTAAAGACAGTCTGCAAAGCTAAGCATCTCCGGGCTGCATTAACACATCTACCCTTTTCCTCAAGAACTTTATTGGTGTACAGAGACGAAGCCCCTTGTCTTTGGAGCCTTCGGGCTTCCGCCATTGTGGCCTCTTTCTCAAAGTGAAGTACGCACCTTTCACTCGTGGACCCAATGTAAGAATAACACGACGGGAAGCCTAATCACAATCGGTCGTTTGTTAGTGCGGTGAAAAGCAGTTTCCACCACCGTCACCGCGTTCAGTCCTAAACCGAGCGTCATATATGAACCACTGATTATCCTCAAATTCCTGTTCCATCGACTAGCTTTACCGGAAGTCTTGCTTGCTTTGATTCTTTGGTGATAAGGTCCGATGAACTATACCTTATGCCTACATATGTACTTCGGAAGCAACCGGTGCAACTTAGTGCTATCACACAAGCCAGTATACCGGATATGTTCATGTGTACTTCTAAGTAGCAACCGGGGCAACTCAGCGCGGTTATATGCCTACAATCGCAACTAGCAGTACGCGGATCCAATATTATACAGAGGGTCATTTTGTGATAGTTTCAATGTGTCCGATTCTTACCTGGTCTTTCTTTGCCTTGCAGAACTGCGATTCGGTCTCTCTAGCGTACGCTGATCTGCCTCCGATTTCATCCTGTGGCATTGTTTCTCCCTTCGACTACACCAACCCTGCCATATTACCGAAGGTAAGTTGAATCCTCTCTAGATACTCAAGAGAGTGAGAGTGCATGGCATGCTCCACCTCTGGGAGTAAACCTCATAGCGCGCTCCAGCGTGGAGAGTGCTTGCAAGCATGCTCTACCCTGGGGCATGCATGACAAGCATGCTCTAGGGTGGAGCATGCTTGCTTGCCCTTTTTACGCTTCATATCCACGAAAAAGCATGCTTCATCCATGGAGCATGCTTGTCATGCATGCTCGAGGGTAGAGCATAGAGCATGCTTGCATGCACTCTCCACGCTGGAGCGTGCTTTGAGGTTTACTCCCAGGTGGAGCATGCAATGCACTCTCTTGAGTTTCTAGAGCAGTCTTCTCCTTCATTTATGGTGCACTACTAGTGTGTCAAAATTAAGTCTGAGTAGAGCGAGATCATGACAATGTGGTTCTGATCCTGCGGTATTGAGTACCCCATTTATTTTAAGACCAAAAGGTTCCTCGCCGAGATAATGTATCTGGTGACCACTCTTTCAGTGGAGCAGGTGGAATGTAGTGTAGAAATCCTTAGGTCAACATTTTCACTAAAAGTTCGTTGGCACGTCTTCCCTACAAGGTCATTTTATGGCTAGCGCATTGTTTTTCTTACCTAGACTTTATTTGTCCTGCAGAGCTGCGCGTGCGAGTGGATGTTGGTCTGGAGGCACGCTGATCTGCTACCGGTTGCATCCTGTGGGTCACCTTCTCCTTTGCCGCGGACCGCTCTTCAAAACTACTGAAGGTCAGTTGAGCTCGTAGACACCCATTCATCATGGCTATGGCTATTAATATTAATAGGATGTATTCGGTCGGAGCAGGTCTGGAACGAAAGTCAACATATTAGGTCTCAGGGGGTACTCAGGGCATAGTGACGTAACACAAATTATTTTCACTTTTTTGGGGACACATCTCGGACGGGACTAGTAATCGCATCAACATTAGCTCGCTGAAAAGCTTGGGCGGCACGAAACTTCAGTTATCTGACGTTCCTAAGTGACCAAACCACCCACGAGCCCAAAATTTGCCTCCGTAACAAATCTCAAGGTCAAGGTTAAATCTCAAAGCCAAGTTTTTTATTTTCCACATTGGTGGTTGTAGTTGTTAAGGTTTTTGTGTATTTGTTACTTTCCATTAAATGAACCTATTTTCACAGATGGGGCCCCTAACTCCCAATAGTTTCACCAGACTTTTGATAGTTAACGTTAAAAATTTAGTCGTTTCATCCAAATTCTCCACCTAAATACTCAAAGGCTGCCGATCCCAGCTTCTGCATTTTCAACCTTGAATCACTTAATGAAAAGATAGTGCTGCCACATTTTGAAATATGCTGCCCAATATCATATTTAAATAGCATTGAAAATTTAGATTTTAAAATTTATTGGACTCATTTTGACAAAAATGTTTTCTGAGACCAAGAACCAGAGTTAAAATTGAATATGTGGCAACAATTTCATTTTCTAATATGATTTAAGGTTTAAAATTCAGAAGCTGAAGGGTGGGATCCTTTGGGGTGTTCGGGTGGAGAGTTTGGAAGAAACAATTAAAATCTTTACGTAAACCATCATAAATCAGAAAGTATCCAAAGCTAGGGGTAGCATCTGTGGGAATAAGTTCATGAAATAGTAAGTAATAAACTCACTATAAACAGAACTCCTGCCACCCACAATTCGGTAAATAGATTTTTACATTTTCCCCCCTAAAACTCGCCTCACGATGACCTTATCAATAATAACGAATATGTACCAGTAACACTTACTGGGTCAAGCTACCGATTTGATAACTTCCGGTCATGATATGACCCAAATCCTGTGCAACTTCAGCTTTTGGGCGGAGCCGAAATGGGTTCGATCACTCACTCCATGAAAGTGATATTGCCGATAATGTGTGTTAAATTTTCATTATGCTTGGCACCTTGCTGGTCCTGCGGTATTAAACATTTTCTTACTTAAAGGGTCAGCTCAAAAAAGTGTCGCTGATGATCACTGATATATTTTATCCCGTGCCCTGTGGCTAGAAGTTACAGAGAATTCTGTACACGGCGTGTGCCAATTCTCTATTTCCAGTAGCCTCTTTACAGTATTCACTGTGCGACTCACAGTATTCTCTGTAGGACTTACAGTGGTCTCCGTGCGCCTCAATGGTCTGCGTCGGGCATGTGGAAAAAACTAGGAGTCGCATAGTGAATACTGTAAAGAGGCCACAGGAAATAGTGGGATTAGGTTTACAGAGAATCCGGGCCAAAAAATTAACTGACTTTTCCGTAGTTTTTTGGCACAGTGTGGGAAGTGGCGCGGTTCAGACAGCTCTTTAAAAAGCAGTAATTTTCCTGAAGTTCATTTTGTGACATATACCGCATTATTCTTATTTTGACTACATTCGCCCTCCAGCTTTGCGATTCGCCTTGCCTGCAACCTGCTTCCTGTTCAATCCTGGGAGTCTCCTTCCCCCTCACAGCGGTCGACGACTCTTCAGTACTTCTGGGTAAGTTCGGTACAGATTTATCTTAGTGTTGTTCACGACGTAGAAAGATAACTCGGAGAAGAGTTACAAAGAAAGTCCAGAAAATTTGTCCTTGATTATAGTTATGGTTTTTTTTTAGATTAGCGGCGACCGTCGGTGTCGCCGCTCAGCCACTTTAGCCAAGCCTGGTTGTCATATTTTGAACAGCCCTTCTCCACCAGGCATCGTGCACTGACACTGTCAGCCCAGCAGACGCATTTATGTAAGCAACCATAATACCCATGAGTATATTATTGTCTTCATAAGTATTTAAAATTTTATGTCTAATATATTTAAGAAACGTAAATATCAGTACAGTAATTAGCAATTGCTAAGGTATACGTAGGAAAAGGTTTAAGTATTGTGGTTGCTTTCAGAAATGCGCCTGCTTAAGAGAAATAGCCAGTAAGAGGCTGAAGTGGATGAAAGCAAAATCCTCTCACCGCGTTTGGTTTTGATCTGAATAGGTTCCTGGCCGATTGTGTGGGTCTTCTCAGTCCAAGACCAATCAAACCGATGCGTTGTCTCGACTGAGCAACTTTCGACCGAACGTGTTTTAGTACGCTGCCCGCTAACCTGTAAGTATCGTGTTTCAGGTGACATCTGAATTTTGCTCAAGACCATGGCCGAGACATGTTCTTCAAGTGGTGTAGTATTCGCTTCCCCGTCGGAGCCGACGGTGCATCTCGACAGCTCTGGATCGCAGAAGCCTTTCCATTGTCTACTTTGCGACGGAAAATTTATTCGAAAAGGTCATCATAGTTCTCACCTCAGAACCCATGCAGGGGAGAAACCTTTCGAGTGCACAGTTTGCCACAAAAAATTCATTGTTGCAGGCAAAATTAGACAACATCTTAAAACGCACACAGGAGAAAAGTCTTTCGAGTGCCTTGTTTGCTATAGGAAGTTCTCGCAAAGAGGTAACCTTAATAATCATCTCAAAACCCATACAGGGGAGAAGCCTTTCGAGTGCACAGTTTGCAATAAGAAGTTTAGTCATAGTAGCCGTCTCCGAACTCATCTCAGAACCCATACAAGTGAAAAGCCTTTCGAGTGCACGGTTTGCAATAAGAAGTTCTCCGAAGCAGGACATCTCAGAATACATCTTAGAACCCATACAGGGGAGAAGCCTTTCGAGTGCACAGTTTGCAATATGAAGTTTAGCCAGAGATGTAACCTTCAAAGTCATCTTAGAACCCATACAGGGGAGAAGCCTTTCGAGTGCACTGTTTGCAATAAGAAGTTTAGTCATAGTAGCCGTCTCCGAACTCATCTCAGAACCCATACAAGTGAAAAGCCTTTCGAGTGCACGGTTTGCAATAAGAAGTTCTCCGAAGCAGGACATCTCAGAATACATCTTAGAACCCATACAGGGGAGAAGCCTTTCGAGTGCACGGTTTGCAAGAAGAAGTTCAATGAAGCAGGAACTCTCACAATTCATCTCAGGACTCATACAGGTGAAAAGCCTTTCGAGTGCACGGTTTGCAAAAAAAGGTTCCGCCAAGGAGGAACACTTAGAGAACATCTTAGAACCCATACAGGGGAGAAGCCTTTCGAGTGCACAGTTTGCAATAAAAAGTTTAGTCATAAAAGCCATCTCCGAACTCATCTCAGAACCCATACAGGTGAAGAGCCTCACGAGGGCACTGTATGCCATAATAAGTAGAATACAGCAGGCACTCTCAGACTCCATCTCAGAAGCCATAGAGGTGAAAAGCCTTTCGAGTGCACAGTTTGCAATGAGAAGTTCAATGAAACAGGCACTCCCAGACCTCATCTGAGCAGTCATTCAGGAAAGGAGCCCGTCCATTGAACGGTTTGCAAAGCCATTTCACAAAAGAAAGGAAATGTGCCTCATGTTTAGCACCTGAACAGAATTTTGTAAAATTTTGCCTGTTACATTTTTGGTATTTTTTTGTGTCTCTTTCTTTTTGGCCTTATTCGTGTGTGTATCTTAAATTATTATCTTCCAAATAAAATAATTATGTCGCCGATTTTTTTAATGAAAGTTTTAGTTTTGTCATTTTATGTGGTACTTAAAAGCTAACATGACCAGATGAGGATTTTCGAACTCATATAGGGTATAAATCTTTCGAGTGCGCAGGTTGTAACAAACTGTTCCCTTATCTAGGAGCCCTTAGAACTCTTGTAAGAACCCACACAGGGAAGTAGCCTGTCTAGTGCACAGTTTGAAATTAGATGATTTATGTGGGAGGTATGCTTCGAATGCATCTTGGAGTCCTGCGGTGGTGAAACGAGCTTTTGTGTTGCAACAACGTCTAGGCATGCATTTTGTTATTGTTGCGTTTGCAATGACTTATGAAAGTTATTTTTGACCGTCTCATGTTGTTCATCTTGCCTTTAAGAGTTGTGAAATAGCTCTTTATTTTTCCAGTAAGTTAAGGATGGCGATGATTTAAATTGATTTTGTTTTTTCCCTTGTGCTTTTGGATATTAATATTCGTCACATCTTTTGCATATGTCTGCTCTTTTGGAATAATTTGACAGAAATACAATAATTTGCCAAATTCGTGGCAGTGTTTTATATTTGCAAGCCCTTTCATCCTTCTTTAATTGAGATCCTTACTCTACAAACCGAAAAGCGTGGATCGTATGCACCAACAACGGATCACGCCTGTCAGGCCAGCCACGCACTACGCACTAAGTGCACGTTTGCCATGTACACGCAAACTGAAGCATGTATGCATGCATCCTCCATGCGTTTACCTGTATGCCTCAATTAGAGCCTTTCTTTTTTAAAGAAGTACGGTCTTGGTACACACGACCGATGACGATTCTCTCCATATTTTGGTTCAATGTAGTCTTTATGGGTCTAAGGAAAAGTCCAACATTTTTTTTGCCAAAATATTCACGCTTCAGTTTTCATATAGTCATCATACCGGTGAATTTCTTGTCCAAAACCACGACTATGAATTGGTGCCGCACCCATCTATCTGTGCATCTGTCACAATTATTACACTGTCTCTGACTGATCTTTACTTTTAACTATAAACAAGTACTTTGTCTGCTATGAAGGTTGCCCATCAGGGGGTTCGCACATGGGTTTTTACAGTCGTTGAATCTTTGAAAAGTGTGGTTGGCGTGATTTGTTAGCGTGTGAAGCGCGCTAATAAAATTAGCGATGCTGAGGGTTATCATTGACTCTTTTAAAATATATAATCGTGATGTTCTATGTCTAGATTGGCTATACTTTCCAAATTGCTTGAGACGTGAACCGAACGTGAGACCCCCCACCAATGGATTGCTCTCCGAACGAGGAATCCATTGGAGGGGTCACGTTCGGTTCGAGTCCTGTCTAGCGACCCTGGAGCTCCAGGCTTAGCCGCCTGCGCCGGACCTTCTGACCCTGTGTGCTGACGAGGAAAATTTAACAAACTGCTCCACGAGTCGCACACCAAATGTTATGTACAATTTTGTTCGAGATATCACAGTTTTTTGTGCAGGTGAACTTTTCGTACAATTTTCGTACGAAAATCTCCACAAATTTCCCCATTTTTATACAAAATCTCGTACAAAATTGTACGAAAAGTTAATCTGCACAAAAAACCGTGATGTCTGGTACAAAATTTGTACAAAAACATTTAGTGTGCGGGGCGGGGCACTGGCTCATGTGCGGCTGCGTCCGAAACCCTCCGATTCCCGACCGCGTTCCCGCCGCGTCGGATGCTGGGCTGGCAGAGAGACGTACGGCAATGGCTGCAGCGGCGCGGCTGGGCCCGAACTGCAATCGCGATACGAACGCGCACCGTTGCGTCGCGTTCAAATAATGGCGGGAATAAAGAAGAGGCCAAGACCCGCGAGGCGAGAGACCATTGGAAATGAGGGTTGGCCAGGCTTTTGCGCGAAATATGCGATGGGCTGAGCTTTGCTTCCACGCGCAGCAACGCCACCGGCCGAGTTGTATCGTTGAATATCCGCGCATTTTCGATGTGAGCTGGCGTGAGGCGGAGTACCGTACTCCCTTCTTCGAAGCCTGTCAACGTCGTGTGAGACTTGTGCACTCTTAAAGATGAATACACTCTAAATGTCTTACAATGAAATTTGACCTTTGTTATTCGTATGTTACAGTGAATTCGGCGCAAGCATAATACGAAGCAACATTTCTTCGTAATACGAATCTTTTTAGCTATTTAATTGTAAGATACAAAGGAAAACCTTCGTAATACGAAGAAAAACCACCTTCGAATTATGCTTGCGCCAGTTCCTTCGTATTATGAGAAATTTCTCGGTAAGACATATAGAGTGCAGTGAAGATTCTCCATATCATGGTTAAAGTTTTCTCTTTTTATAGTGGTGTAGCTGACTTGGTTACTCACCACTGAAAATTCATTGTGCCTTGTAGATATTTATCCAATTTCTTTCGTATTACATTGAGAAAAATCTCCACAATATTTTGTTAGTGCAACCGTAAGCCATTGAGTATACGTTCCGTGGACAAGTACACGCTTGAAATGCACTCCCGAACAGCGGTGCTCTAGGCAGGCACTGATGGATTGGGTGCGGAAGAATATCTGTGCATTTGCGATGGATTTTGCTCCGATTACAAATGATGACTCCCGCAATAACAATGAAAGTTTAATGAATGCGACAATATTCATCCGGATCTTGCATTCCTTAGGTGCCATGCAATGATGAGGTCAACTTCTGCAGGCGGGGCTGCCCCGGAACACCGCTGTCCACTGTAGCAAAAAAACTACGGCGAAGTAAGTAATTTTTTTTGGCAGGATTCTCTGTACCCTAAACCCAGCATTTCCTGTAACCTCTTTACAGTATTCGCTCTCAGCGCGCTACTGACTTTTTGGTCAATTTGTCAATAGTTATCCAAGTAATTTGTGCAACCACACACTAAATTATTGTCACTCGTTCGGTTCGAGTCCGTTCAGCGACTCTGGAACTCAAAACCCGTCCAGGACATTGACCGCCCCCACCGGTCTTCTTGCCCACTGTACGGGAGGTTTCGATAACGGCCGTGACATGCGGCGGGCGTGGCGGGTCTTTCGTCGCCCACCGTGTACACAACGGCTTCTTAACGATTATGAAATGTCGGGACACAGTGGGGGGAGGGGCTTATCTGCACGTGGCGCGGAAGAGTGACGAATTGGCATTCAAAAGCAGGATGAGGTATTGTCTGTCAGGACCGTGTGAAAAGAACTTAAGGTGCTGTGAAAATTTTTGATGTCACTTGATAGCGACATGTAAAATCGGAAGACAGTTTATTCTCTTGGATGAGTGAGATTTTGTGCGACATAATTTTGGGTGCGGCAAATACAAAATGCAGCATTCCCCGGCTCAAAGACCTCCCACACACTAAACTCTTGTGGACTTTTTAAATGCATAATTATGCACTTTTTATGCATAGTTATGCATGCACAGATACATACGTAAGGTGTGTATAATATTATGCATCATTGTGTACATTTTGTGCATCTTCTTGCATAAAATGTACACAGTGATGCATAATATTATACACACCTTACGTACGTTTCTGTGCATGCATAATTATGCATTAAAAACTCCACAAGATTTTAGTGTGCATCAATACGACTGGAGGCAATGACATTTTCGTGACGCGTGCAGTATCATTCCTCCTTCGTCATCCTGTTGTTTCAAAGAAAGAGTTTTCTGGGTGCGCAAAGGTGGGGTGCGAACTTGTTTTGCCTGGGTTGTGACGTGTGGTACGCACGCAGACTGCGAGCCGAATTGCAATCACGTGCCATTCGGAACCGAATTGCAATCACGTGCCATTCGCACCTGAGGAGCGAGCGACTCGGGGAAGGAAGCACGAGTTGTGGCAGTTGAGACGTTTGTCGACGCGATGCTCGACACGTTTTACTTTATTCACTTTTCTTTTGCGTCTTTCCGCTCTTGCGGCTGACACACAGTGGGCCAGGAGACCGGTGCAGGCGCCATAAGTCTGGACGCAAAATTAAATTAAATTTAAAATTAAAATGCAAAATTTTGCCACATTTGCCCTTAAAATGCTATTACAAATACGTGTATTACGCGTAATTCACGGCTTTTTTGTACAGGGCATTACGAAAGTGTTTACCCCCTCGAAAATAGGTTTCTTCGTGGTTAAATTTATCCGATGTAATTTGTTTGGACAAAAACTACCCGTTGCATATAAATCCAGGTGCTCGAAGGATTTCAGATCAGAAAAACAACCAACAATTTCTGTCCTGCGTGGCAATGCCCCCGCGCTCTTCGCGTGTCACCGGTTTTGAAATGCGGCTCCCTTCTTTCTCCATCGATTCTCCATTTTCGCCGTCAATGCCATGTTCGCGTTGGCCAGCCTGATCCTGATCGCGCTCGCGTTGCTGCACAAAGAAAAAAGTACCCACGTCGCGAACGAGACGAAGAAAAAATGGAGTGAATGTACAGCGATGCGTGCGCGTCGGTGTGAGTCTCACATACTTATACATAATGTAATTACACCGACGTATGCATGCATTGATGGTGTGTGTGTGTGTGTGTGTGTGTGTGTGTGTGTGTGTGTGTCCATATCATGACGGCGCTGCAGTCATCAGAACACGCAGGAAATGAGTCGCACCACAGAGTCGCATGAGGCTTCTGCTTATTCGTATTACACTTGTGCCAGATACAGTGCAGTTTCTTTTTTGAAAAAAATCCGTATACGGAAAAGGTACAGAAGAAAAGAGTACGGAGGTGCGGAGATAGCAAGGAACGCACGTACTTGTGTGTCCCTTTGAACCCATGTATACGGGCACGAAAAACAGCTACGGAAGTTCCGTAGTTGATACGTACGGACGGTCCAGCAAATTATTAGCCAGACATAGTCGTACTTTTCCCACCCTTTTTTTCAGCCAGTGTTCAATGGAGGATGGAGGATTGAGCAAGTAAGACGCTAATTTCAGCCGTTGCCGGTCTTAATCTGGTCGGTGCGACTTTGGAACCATTCTGGCTGTCGCTTCGAACATGCAAACGGAGAGTACGGATCTCGCACCCGAGAACTTGGCCCATTAAAAATGAACAAGCTTAGGGGAGTCAAGAACCCCTCCTTCCGGGTGGTGTACCTCTTGAGTGCCGGCAAGGGATGATTGACACCCTCGGGGGATGGTGTTAATGGGGGAGGCGACGGCGCGGAAACTGACGCCATAACGGGGGCCGCAACGGTTTCACCGCACGGCGCGAAGTGGGTCAGAAGAACCGCGCAGGCGGTCAGAACTCAAGACGCGTTTTGAGCTCCAGCGTCGCTACATGGGACACGAACCGAACGTTTAACCCCACCTTAGGATTGCGCTCCGAACGAGGAATCCACTGGTGGGGTCGCACGTTCGGTCCGAGTCCTGTTTGGCGACTCCGGAGATCAAAACGCGTCTAGACTTTTGGCCACTTACGCCGGTCTTCTGGCCCACTGTGCGGCGTTCGTAGCTGCTCATTGCTTTATGGCTGGGGTGGCCCAGGACGAGAGTGGGAGGGGAGGAAGGAAGAGTTGGTGTGCGTGTGAGTGAACGTTTGTGTTGTGAGTGTGCGTGAGAGGGTTGCGACGTTCGTGTGAGGATGTTGGTGTGTGTGTTTGTGTATGCGTGTGCGTATGTGTGTGTGTGTGTGTGTGTGTGTGTGTCACACAGGGACTTGCTCAACGAGCTGCGCAGTGCGGTATGCCAGCGCGCCTTCTCGCCAGCAGCCCAGGGAGCCGTCACGCATAGGGCAAGCCGCTCATTGCGGGAACATGGCGACGACACTGACACGTTCGGACAAGGGGAATCGCGCGAGGGAGACGGGTTGGAAAGGGGCTTAAAATACCATAACGCATTTTAATTTCATGGCGCGAGTGAAACATGAGCGACGAGGCGTCGTTCGGTCACTATGCGGCTACCGAGGAATCGCTGCTCATCACTGGTAAAACTAAAGCGTAATTCTACGTTTCATGCAAGCAAACAACTACGATTGAAGACTCTACGCCATTTCTGAAGCGTACAACTACGCTTCAAGGAAATTCCCCCATGCATTGATATAGGAGGAAAGGAGCGCATAAGCTCTTGTACGCTTCAAGAAGGGCGTACAAACTGTACGCTTCACGAAGGGCGTAATACTACGCCTTAGTTTTACCAGTGATCATGGCGACGCACAGTGGGCCGCCGGCGGCCAAACCTCAAGACGCGTTTTGAGCTCCAGAGTCGCTAGATGGGACTCGAACCGAACGTGTGACACCACCATCGGACTCCTCGTTCGGAAAGCAACCTATTGGTGGGGTCACATGTACTATTATTTAACGAATGTGACGTCATATTCGTTCGAATGTGAATTTCATCACGTTCGTTTGCACGTGACACGGCCTTAATGTTAGGGTGTCACATTCGTTGAATAACAGTGCGTTCGGTTCGAGTCCCATTTAGCTGCCCTGGAGCTCGCACTCTCAAGATCTTTCAGAGCTTTTTCTTCGTACTAATACAAACAAAAAGCTTCGTTTATAACAGCACAGCGAAGGTAGTAACCTATGGTGAAGGATTCTCAGTAACTTATGACTAATTTCTTCGTATTACGAACAAATTTCTCTGTATTATGATACATTTGTGTCGTAGAGTACTGAGAATCAGCTTAGTGCTATGACAGCACGGCATTTCTCAGTAGGAAATTGGGAGTGCGAAACGCGTCTAGATTTTGTGGCCGCCTCCGGCGGTCTTCTGACCCACACTGATAGAAAAAAGTACAGAAATTACACGGAAAATGTATGGTCAATTTTTTACCTGGACCGTCCGTACCTTGCCAACCACGGAGGTTCTGTACATGTTCTCTGTAGCAGTTTACATGAGATCCTTATGGGGACCACAGAGAACCAGTACGGAGGGTCCGTACCTTTTCTGTACCCCATATTCTGTACATTTTCCGTACCAAAACACGGAATTTTTTGCAGTGCACTGTGCGTCGTGGAGGCAGAGAAGAGTGCCGTTGTTGCGGAGGTCAGTGGCCCAGCCCAGCGGCGGCAGGGAGACGCGTTGTCTGTGGTCAGTCCCTGCCCTTCCGCACCAATCCCGGACCGCAGCCGCGCCGCCTGCGGCCTGCCGACGCCGCTTCACGCAGTGTCGTCACTCGGGGGGATTTATGGCTTCATACGAAGAGGTATCGTCTCTTACGCGCACGCACTTTCGCTCGGCCTGGTTGAAGCCCATTCCATCATCGCTCAAAATTACCAGCCCCTAGTACGCTTCGCTCGCTCAGACTGGGCACCTCGTTTGTCTCTTCCCCATTCCAGGAATAGGTGGTAATTCAACTAGCGGAGTGAGCGAGTGCGCGCCCTTGTGGCAGGCTAATCTGTCATCTCTCGTTCGTTCCTTCTGTACCGTTCTCTCCACTGCAAATCCAAAGGCGATGCTTGAGTATCCTTTTCGGCGATACAATTGAGTATCGCCAACAAACGACCTTACCGCAATATCATCGGACGAGGAAGTCCCACTCAGCGACTCTAGAGCTCTAAACGCGTATGGAGTTTTAGCCACCTGCGCCGGTCTTGGGGCCCACTGTGACGCGGTTAGCAACGCGTCATGTCGGATTACATGGCTTGCCTCCCTGGGGGCAAGGGGGCCATGGCAGGGAAGGCCATCACATTATCAGTCACTCTGTTCTCCTCCCTGGTCCCTGCACGCCTGTCAAACCACCTCCTGCGGTTGCATCGGCGAGGGGCAAGGCTGACCATATTGCCCATGACAGTGTCCTCACCAGTGCATAGTAGTCGGATGTGAGACTGTAAAGGGAGATAACGGTGACTACACGAAAGCTAAAAGCACAGTTTTGTCCACTACCCCGAACAGTGTCTAAAGAGATCTTACTAAATGTTAAGGTTATAAGGTTAAACTCATATAAAGATAGCTCATAGCAAACACATTTTATAAAATTCCTACATCCCTACAACTACTGGATATGCACTGTAACAACATATCGTGAGTCTACGAAATATTAATACATGATTTGTTTCATCAAAAAACGTTATTATTGGGTCAATTTACAAAATGAATCGTAATCCTTCAAAATAACCACAAAATGTATCGTAATCCTACAAAATCACTTCGTGAAGAGAGAGATATCTTCCTAATTAGGCGAATTTACAGACAATACGCCAGACCGTGTCTTGTCGTAACAGGCTTCACGATACTGCGCTAGTTACGACAATCCACGCCTGGCAGTGGAGCTTGGAGTCTAAAAAATCTATTAAAACACAAAAACAATAAGTGATTTTTTTTTTTCGCGTTTCGGCATTTCTGGATCATTGTGCTCTGCCTCTAGGCTACCAGTGCACTTATCACTCTAAATTACATGGAATTGAACAAACGGTTCGAAATGAACGAATTCGTGCGTAAAGCTAAGCATGAAAATGTACATTATGCAGCGCCCTGTGGTTTGTGCGCATCTTGGAGGCTCAATTTCGTGCAAACCTATGCTCGGAAAAAGACTTAATTCTCATTAAGTGTGTCGATGCGTCCCCAGATAAAGTTCGTTTGCGTCGTCAAAGTGACCAGACTGCCGAATCCCTCCGTCCTGTGCCACTGTCGTTGTCCTGAGCCGCTCGGTCGAAACTTTGAGGCTTCCGGTCCACTGTACAAAAAAGGTCCTGTAAATGCCGTTAATTTATTACCAATGTTTGCTGTTATGCAATTCACGGCGTTTTCTGTGAACTAGTTCACGGCGTTCACTGTGATCTCGGTCACAGTGTTCACTGTGATCTGGCCACAGTTAACGCCGTGACTTGGAGCCTTATTTGCAGTACTTCGGTGCTCAGCGGCGTCAAACTCACAGTGTTTACTGTGAACCAGATCACAGTAAACACCGCGAACAAGATCACAGTGAATCGCGTGAGCAGATCACAGTAAACGCTGTGAATTGACCTACAGTGAAAACTGGTAATAAATTAACGGCATTGACAGGACACTTTTTTTTGGAGTGTCTTTTAACCGCAGTCCGAGACAAAGGCACCTGCAAGAGGCGAGGCCGGCAATGCGACACTTTAGCCTCTCGCATGTCTCCCTCCCCGGTCGGACTTCAGTTGAACTCTTTTGAACTTGTTTCTCCCCCCCCCTCTCAAGGCCAGGCCAGACAGCCCCAGCCCCTGAACGCTGTCACGCGAGTTGAGCTCCGCTTTAAATCCACCCACCTACACACACACACACACACACACACACACACACACACACACCAGCGCGGCGCGACGCCTCACACGCAATGCACGTTTCTCCGTGCAGCTAATTGCAGTGTGTTATGGCGAAGTCATTTCAGCGCCCGATGAAAAGCCGAGTTGGGGGGCCAACACTGCGCTTAGAAACTTGTTTTCCCTCTTTTGATTTTGTTTATTTTTTTTTAGTTTTGTACGGAGACTTGCGCCACCTTCTTTTTTCTTAACCAGCAATTATACGCGTGTTGCACTCGGCGCCGTGCGGGGCACAGTTAGCCAGAAGAACGACACAGGCGGTCAAACCTCGAGACGCGTTTTGAGCTCCTGGGTGGTTTAACAGGCCTCGAATTATCGAACATGGGACGCCACCAATGGATTCCTTGTTCGGAGAGCAATCCATTGGTTGCGGGTCGCACACGTTCGGCGCGCAAGTCCCAATTAGCGACTCTGGAGCTCAAAACCCGTCTAGAATGTTGACCGCCTCCACCGCGGTCCTCTGGCCCGCTGTGCGGTGGGTCCTCGTCTGCACTCGCAGGTAATCGGCGTGGAAACGACAGAAAAGCCGGAGAATAATACTGAGGTGCGCCAATGCCTCTTGATTGCGCTCTAATTTCAAATCTTTTCCGCGGCGAAAAAAACCTCGACCCAACACAATGGCTGCTTTCTGACGGGCTAAGAAAAGGCGAGCAAAATCAGTGTTCAACAGGACCCTATAGCCGGCTGGGCTAAGCTGCAGCAGGGAGTTTCCGACTTCCGAACTCTCTGCTCCTTTCGTGTTCGCACAATGTTCCCCCCTCCCTCTTTCCAGACACCTTTCTTCTCCCAAACCACGTGTCGGTTGAGAGTGGTCACGGCGGCCGCCGGCTGCGTCACAGGAGTGGCAATTTTCAGGTTGGCAGCCCTGCACGGCGTGTGCGTGTGTCTGTGTGTGTGTGTGTGTGTGTGTGTGTGTGTCTGTCCACTCGTGAGGTGTCCAGTTGGGGCAGCGCTTTCTGCTAGCTCACGATGACTGCGATTTCCCAGGGCCTTTGCACATGTACAATTTTGTAAGTGGTGATGCCTGATTATAAACCTGCGTACCGTTCATTTGTTTAAAATTGCGCTCAAATTTGCATAAATTTTTGTATTTTTACGCATGATATCATGCAAAGTCCACGTATGCACAAAATCGTGCAAGTTACTCGTACTTACAGATAAACCGCTCTTTGTAATATAACGAAAACGGTGGCCTCGCAGCGTACGAAGGAAATCGTTTGTATCAACAACGATTTTGTTTGTTATACAAAGGAAAAATCCTTTGTATAACGTGCAAAGAAATTCTTCCACTACAAATCCAGAGGCAAAATTATTTGTGTTACAAACAATTTCCTTATCCTTCTTAGGCTGCGTAGACACCGTTGCAAATAACAGTTCTACAAAGGGTTTTGAGAGTGTAAAAAATTCTACATTAACATTTAGTGTAGGTGAATGTTGATAGATTGCCGCGGCCACTTCCGTAAGAGCTAATTCAAATTTTATAAGGATTGCACCGGAATTCAGCTAAATTTCAATCTTTCCGGTGGCGGCGGGCGAGCAGCTTGCAGCATTGCGATTCCGCGTGCGCGTCCTCCAGCCGTCCCCCGGGTTGCTTGTCGCCCATCCGTTCGTCTCCCAGGACGCCCAGCCCGTCTCCGTTTACCTTCAAGGGAGAACCATCTTCGCAGGGAGGCTGTGCGCCGCATCGTGGGCCAAAAGACCGGTGCTGGCGGCCAAAACTCTGGGCGCGATTTGAGCTCCAGAGTCGCTGCACAGGACTCGAACCGGATGTGTGACCCCCACCAGCGGATTCCTCGTTCGGAGGGCAATGCATCGGTGGGGTCAAACGTTCGGTTTAAGTCCCATTTAGCGACTCTGGAGCTCAAAACGCGTCTAGAGTCTTGGTCGCCTGCACCGGTTTTCTGGCCCACTGTGTGCCCACCGCAACAGTGCGAACCACGGCCTCTGGCCCTTCCCTTTCACGCAGCACCCTGAAGGGGGCGCGAGAGAGAGAGAGAGAGAGAGAGAGAGAGAGAGAGAGAGAGAGAGAGAGAGAGAGAGAGAGAGAGAGAGAGAGAGAGAGAGAGAGAGAGCGTGAGAGGGAGGGAGAGACCCACTGCGAAAAGAGTAACCGGAAACTGCCGGCGGGGAACCCAGGGCCTCCGTCTCCTGTTGTTTTAGGTTAGGCTGAAAGCAATGCTCGTCAAAAATGTCGCAGGTCACAATAGGCTTTGGACGTAAGACATCAGAACTGTTCGTTAAAACCTCAGCAAGTGCAGTTCAGACGGCGTTCAAATTTGCGCAACCGGAAAAAGGAAGCTGCTGCGCTGTAAATTTTGATTACCTCTTCACCAATATTTCGAAGACTAATTGAAAATTTCATCGCACTTAGTTTATATCAATGGCACCTATAATTTGGCCGTAGAGAGTCAGAAAAGTTTTGCAGTGTGCTTTGTGCATTCAGATTGTTGACATTTCTTAATCAGTTTACCAATTCGTCCAACGTCGAAGTTGTTTTTTTCAGCTTTCAAAGACGGAATACGTATTGAACTTGTTGCAGTGTGAGAAGGGCAACTCCAATTTTGCCGCAGGTGCGAATGGATCTACGGTGAGCCGCACCGCACGCCGTCCGGTCAGTATTGCGGAGCGACAGAGTGAAGGCTGCCTCCGGGTGCGGTACCTGAAGCGAGAGAGAAGACCACGTGCGAAGGTGCCGCCTTTGACACGAGATGGAGCGAGAAAGAGGGTTGCGTACGAATGCGGCGCACGGTGGGCCAGAAGACCGGCGCAGGCGGCAAAAACTCTAGACGCGTTTTGAGCTTAAGCAGGGTCGCTGAACAGGACTCGAACCAAACGTGTCACCCCACTGATGGATTGCTTTCCGGACGAGGATTCCATTGGTGGGGTCACACGTTTGTTTCGAGCTCCATTTAGCGACTCTTGAAGCTCAAAACTCGTTCGGGATTTCGATCGCCATCATCGGTCTTCTGGCCCACTGTGCGCCGTGCGACGCCGAGACCCTAAAAGCGAGGAAGGGTGCACCGCGTCTGAACGCGGAGGCCGACGCGAACGCAGCCCGGAGGTCGAGGTGCCGACTTTACTGCCGCCGCTGGTTGAGGGGTCAGGCGCGCGCCGCCGCAGGTCTCTTCGAGGTGCCGCCGTTGGCGTTGTTTTGCGAACGAGGTGTCGCCATCTTGATTGGTCGAGCGCGATAAGGAACCAAATAAAGTGTTGCGCGAAATGGACGACCGGCGGCCGGCAACTTTGATGGGGGGTAGTTAATGGGATCCCCTGGGACTTCCTCTCTTCCGCACACTACTCTGTCTCGTTTGCTATCTCTTTATATCTCCCTATCTCTCTATTTCTCTCCTTTTCTCTCTCTGTCCCCCTCTCTCTCTCTCTCTCTCTCTCTCTCTCTCTCTCTCTCTCTCTCTCTCTCTCTCCTTTTCTCTCTCTGTCCCCCTCTCTCTCTCGCTCTATTTCTCTCTCTCTCTTCTATTGGACCCGTGCTTAGTTTTTCTTTAATAACGTATCGACGTTTGTGCAAGTAATGAGCATTTTATAATTTTTATTTGTTTCATAAACTTCTTAACGAAATCTTAACGAAATTCATGTGCACAAACGTCATTGATAAAATGTCGCATTCATAAAATGTCCATTGATGGATAAGAGTGTTCAGACTCGTCTCTCTTTTTACCCCCCCCCCCCCCCTCTCTCTCTCTCTCTCTCTCCCTCTCTCTCACACACACACACTCCCAGTCCCCTCTTCCCTTAACCCGGCGTCTGGTACTACGAACTCATCCACTCCCTATCCAGAGGCGACAACGGGCATCGATTTGTCATCCATCACACAGAACGACAGCTCGTCGAATGCCTCGCTAAACGCTCCCTTCAAAGTAGATTAAATGCTCTGCAGACGGAAAATGTATAGCCGCTCGCTCTCTCCCAATCTTTCTCCCTCGCCGCTTCCATTTCCTACTCCTTTCCCACCCTACCCCTTTCTCCTCACAACACCCCACCCACTCCTTTTCTTTCCCGCTTGCATTTGCCGCCTGCTTCGATTGCAGCGTCCGTTGATCGACCAAGATTTGCTTTTCGCGCAACACAGCGCCTAAGATGTGGTTTAATTGTTTTTTTTTTTTTTTTGTTTTTTATCCAGACCAATGCGTTGCAATTTAACTACAAACATGAAACAAGTTCGAGATGACAACAGCAAAAGCGGAATGAGGAGGACTGCACGTCACACACTCATCCTTCAATAGAAAATTTTATTAATAATCATTGACGTTTGTTCACATTAATAGGATTTCGTTAAGAAGCTCAACAGATTTGTCAAGACAAAATTGTTAATGATGTTACTGTTACAAATAAAAATGTTAATAAGCTCATTAATGTGCACAAACGTTAATACGTTATAAAACAAAATAATCAGTACGAGTCTGAGAGTGCCTAAAATTTTAAACCAACATGTAGTGACAAGTTATTAAGAGCAACAGTGTTTTTTGTTCACTTGGCAGTTCAATAAAATTTGATCCAAATTAAATGTGTTTGTATTTTCCTTCGCCAACAGTGAAAGATTCGAAGAAAAGAAAGACAAGTGACCGTGAGTCACATTTTATTGCAGCTCGAATTACAGTTGTCAGTTTTTCAACGAAAGAAGAGAAACAAAATTTATTTTCCTTGTTATTATTTTTTGGAAGCGAGATGGTTTTGCCCGGGTTGGTCCCGCGCGGTATTTCGTGCGGAGTGCTCCCATTAATCCCTTGGCGATGATGAAAGCGACAGTCTTTTTGGATGCGGTGTAGAGAACGCATGACACAATCAACAACAAAAACATCAGCAACAGAAACAACGACAAAAAGAAGGGGGCGTTGATTGAACGGCAGCATTTCTGTCAATTTGCGGGACCTGAGGCTGCTCTCATGCTGATTCCGAACGTTGCTTTCGTCGCTCTCTCTCTCTCTCTCTCTCTCTCTCGCACTTCGAGAGCGTTCCGTAATAAAGGAGCGACAGAAACTGCGTGCGCGAAACCTGCCTGCTGTAGAATGACTCCGCACCCTACATGTCTTACAGCGTAAATTCTCCATAATATAGTGGTGCAGCTGCCTTTGTAACGTACCTTTAAATATTCGTTGTACTGTACCTTACAGATATTTTGCGGAATTTTCCTTGTATTATGGAGAAAATCTGCATCATAATATGTTGGTGCGGCCTTTCTCCGAAAGACATTTTGAGTGCGCACGGTGCTTTCGTCGTTCTGTTTCCAGTCCTGTTTCATACTCAGCCTTGGGGTGCGAGTGAGACAAAGCGACGAAGCTCTGTTCGGAGCCAGCCTGCTGATTTAGGAGTGTCACCGAATGAAGAGCATATGTCATACAGGACACCGATTGGACGGGGAGGAGTCCTCGCAACCAGTGCATATTTCTGTTGGACGGAAGCAATCGTTCAAATGAACACTCTCTGCGTGTGTGTGTGTGTGTGTGTGTGTGATCCGTTAGAACAATTCCTTCGTGACAGGAACAAAGCATTGGCATACTCAAAAAAGAAAAAGTCTGCGATGAATTAGCGAATCATAGAAGAGTGCTACTTATCACTACAAGGGATTTTTAAACGAAGCACTTTTTCGGAGACTTTACCATGCCTTCATTGTCATCGCATCGCATACACTGAATGTTTTTATTCAAATTTCGTACGAGGTGTCGGTTTTTCAAGCAGATGATGAACTTTACGAGCAAATTTGAACGTGCGAAAAACTGTGACGTCTCGTGTACCAAAAATTTTCACAACATGTTGTGAGTATTCTCTAAATGCCTTACGAAGAAATTTCACACAATACGACGGAAGGCACGAAGGCAGTTTTTCTTCGTGTTACGAAGGTTTTTCTGTGTATGTACCACTGAAAAGCCCTAAAAGTTGATAATACGAAGAAATGTCGCTTCTTATAATGCTTGCGCCGAATTCAATGTAACCTAGCTCAAGCTCAAAGCTCATTGTACGACGATAAGAGTGTATCCACTCTCAGCATCTTACTGACTTTATTTTCAGTAACAAGGTACTATCGCCTACAACAATAATATTTAGTATTTTCTTCTTAGATACGTACACTGCAAACCTAACTGTCTACTAAGCACGCTCTTACAAATCCATGCTTGCAAGTACACACTTACAAACGCATGTTGGCCAAGCAAGCATGCACTTACAAATGAATGCTTGGCAAGTACACACAAATCCATCTGCGTAGCATGGAGTTAAATGGCGCCAAGCATGCGTTAGTAAGTGCGTGCTAAGTAGACGGTTAGGTTTGCAGTGTAAAATTTACTTCATGTAGTTAATAAGGAAAAAAATTAGTCAATAAGTACTAACAAATATGTAAATAATTATCTCGAGAGCGAAAAGTACGTATTATTGTTGCATAAATTGCTGTAGGTGCTACCAACAACATGTCAATACAGTACCATGTTCAAAAAGTCAATTACGAGTCTGAGAGTGTCACAAAGCGATGCTCCGTGGACGTTTTTGCTGTGAGGAGGCAGCGGAGCGTGTGTTAATGGGCGTGCCGCGCAGCCGGGCATCTATCGAAGTCGGTTCGATAGGTATCGAGCTCTCGAAGCGCGCGCCTCTGGCCGCACGCTACAGACGCCGCCTTCTGTATTTTTCATTGGTTCCTTAACGCCGCGATAAATTCGACGGGGGCGTCGGCGCGGGAAACGAGCCTCTGAATGGGAGCGGCAGCAACTTTGAGGCGCGAGCGATGCAACTCCGTCCCTCCGGCGCCGCTCAGTGGGCCAGAAGAGAAGCGCCAGCGGCGAAAATTTGAGACACGTTTTGCGGTCCGGAACGAACGTGTGACCCCCACCAATGAATTCCTCGTTCGGAGAGCAATCCAATGGTGGGGTCACACGTTCGGTTCCAATCCCATTTAGCGATTCTGGAGCTCAAATCGCGTCCAGAGTTTTGGCCGCCGGTCTTCTGGCCCGCTGTGCACCGCCGCGCCGAAGACGGCAAAAGTGTTTCTCTTTTTGCGAGAGAAAGAAGAAAAAAACTTCCTCTTCGTCGTGCTTTTGTATCACGCTGCTGTGCGTTCCGGCCGGCGCTCGCGAACCCATTCCACACAGTTAACATTTCGGTCGTCACTTGATGACAAATTTCCAGACAGATTTTCTGTGCACGAAAGGCATCAAACCAGTTGGTGGCATTGTTTGTCACGTCCATGTATTCAAAGTATAAGGAGCCTTGATAAAAATGTCGTTCGATTTCTGAAAGCATTGTCATAATTTCTGTGGACATTGGACGTAACACCGTAAGTCGTGTGGGAAACCCACAGTACACTCTCAGACTCGTATTGACTTTTTATCTCTTGCCAAAAAGTTTTTTGTGCAAACGTAATATGTTCAATTTTCTCTTTAGCTTCGCATGTTTTTGTCCATTATATAGGGTATTTAGTCCATTAAACCTTACTTTTTGTCAATTGCAATGTACTTTTTGATTTCTACATAATCTATTGACAATTTCATCTTAAAAACGATCAAAATTGTGCATAGCTACAGAGAAAATAGTACAATTTACGTTTGCTCAAAAAGCTCCATAAGCCAGAGACATAAAAGTCCATATGAGACTGAGAGTGTAGATACGCTGTTGTGTCAGATGATCACACTCTCAGACTCGTTTTGACTTCATTTCTCTTGCCAAAACGTTTTTTTATGCAAACGTAATATGATCTATTTACTCTTTAGCTTTGCACGTTTTTGATCATTATACACGGTATTTAGTCTATTAAACCTCACTTTTTGTCAATTGCAATGTACTTTTTGATTTCTACATGATCTATTGACGACTTCATCTTGAAAACGATCTAAATTGTGCCTAACTAAAGAGAAAACAGTACAATTTACGTTTGCACAAAGAGCTCCATCAGCATGAGACATAAAAGTCCATATGACACATAGAGAGTGCACACCATTTAAAAGTTATAAAAACGTCATCCTTTATTTTGACAGAAGGTGACGAATTTTCACAGTGTAAGGGAATCCTCCCGTTGACCGGTTTCGGTTTCCGACGCGACAGCGCGTCGAGCTGCTCCATCACTGTTTGCCCGGATGACACCGTAATGGCGAATCCTTTCGGCCTCCGCCGCCCGCAGCCGTAAACAAGACAGGAGGGGAACAGCTGACGACCCGCCGAGGCGCCAGACAGTAGACCAGAAGACCGGTGCGGGCGGCCCAAACCCTAGACGCGTCTTCACTTCAGCTTCCACAGTCGCTGGACTCGAACAGAACGTGCGATCCTAGCAATGGATTTCTCGTTCGGAGAGCAATCCATTTGGTAGGGTCACGCGTTCGGTCCGAGTGCCATTTCGCGACTCAGCAGCTCAAAAGCCGTCTAGGATTTTGACCGCCTCCACTGGTCTTTTGGCCCACTGTGAGCCGTCCGGAACCGTCAATAAGACCGGAGAAGAAGTTGACGAATTGCCGAGGCGCCGATTGATACCAGGATAAGCAGTTGGAAACCCTCGGTGGTGAGGCGGTTATATCTTACTTGCACTGTAAAACGCTCAGGGCTTCGAGCAATTACCGTTAATTTTCTTTTTCAATTCACCGTGTTTTTTTTTTTTTTTTTTTTGTTTTTTTTTTTAGTTAACACTATGGAGCCTCGCGTGGTTACTGTATTTACAGAGGCAGGCAGGCTGAGTATTACGCACACCAACAATCTATCGCCCAGTCGCGCTTCGCAAGGCCGTTAAAATAGATCTCTCTCTCTCTCTCTCTCTCTCTCTCTCTCTCTCTCTCTCTCTCTCTCTCTCTCTCTCTCTCTCTCTCTCTCTCTCGCGCGCGCGCGCACCAACAATCGCAGCGATCGACAGTAGCGAGAGCATTGAAAGTTCCCATCAGACGTCTCGTCGACGGTCTCCTCGACTGCTGTAGTTTCAAGATTTAAATACTTTGACCGCCGTAGACTTTATGGAGGACATGCATTAGCATTACCGCCCTGGCCCGGCCGGCTCCTTGCTTACACACGTAATGTATTGTCATTGTATTCACTAAAAATCCAAACGTGGTCTAGACCTCACCAACTGATGTGGTCTTATGAGTGCCATTTTGACCGCATCACTTGGTGTGGTCTAGACCACGCTTCGTGTGGCCATTCCATGCAATTCCATACAATGACCACTCGAAACGTGGTCCAGACCACACCAACTGATGCTGTCAAAATGGCACTCATTTGACCGCATCAGTTGGTGTGGTGTAGATCACGTTTGGTTTTTCAGTGTTGTTACTCTTTTGTACGTGGTCTCACACAAATTTAAACATGCGAGCGAGCTTCTTTCAAATTAGAACGCGGAATCGCACACATTCGCGCTAAATTTACATCTTTTTACGTAAAGCACACGCAAAATTGTCCGAGACCACGCAATAAAATTGTACAAAGAAATATAGTGTATGGTCCAAGCTTTTTGGCCCGTCCCCGTATTTAAAAAATACGAAGGACGGGCATAAAGTATGATGCTTGCTGTGCGTTCGTCCGTCCGTCCGAGGACTTCCCGTGGTCCGATCTTCACCAAATTTGGTATGCAGCCTCCTTGGGTGACCCTAAGATCCACCCGGTGGCAGCAAATCCGATCCGAGCCCCGGGGGCTGCTGCAGGTGCATCATGGTCTACATGGGCTGGAGGAGGATCTCGGCAACGGGTACAGCTAGAAGGGCATGTAGGGGTATTTTTGGAATCGGGGCGACGAGACAAAGCCAACGGTGCTGGTTTCGAGCAAATCTGAGAAGTTTGGACCCAGGTTCAAATCCCGGGGGGACCAAATTTATTTTTTTTTAGTTTAACGTTGTTTCTTATGTTTTTGAGGGTGCTGATGACGAAAATAACGTCCATTTTGACCCAGACCCACGTTTAAAGCCTGTAAGAGTTAAACATTGGCGACACTCGTTAAATTTAAAATGTACGGGACGGGCCAAAGTTGCCGATCTGTAACGCCACTTTTCCTGTTATTCATGTCAAGTTTATCATGATGCCGCCTTGATGCGCGGAGACGGCGAGCCAGCGGGGCAGACGGTCATTGAGTTGACGGCGACAGCGCGCTCGCTTACACCCGAGCGCACAGTGGGCCAGAAGGCCGGTCATCATCATCATCATCATCGCTTCTAGGTCACAACAGACCCCTAGCGTTCGAGTAAGCAACAGGCATGGGCACGGTACTCCACAATCGGTACCGCAGTACTTTACCGGTACTACCGAAAAATATGGTACCGCGGTACTTTACCGGTACTACCGATAACTATGGTACCGCGGTACTTTACCGGTACTACCGAAAACTATGGTACCGCGGTACTTTACCGGTACTATCGAAATTTTCGGTGCCGCGGTACTTTACAGGTACCTTCGAAAGTACCGACGGTACTTGACGTACCCACCCACGGGTACCACGGACTCCATGCGCTGCAAACCGCTGTACAGCGGCGCATCCAACAAAAGAACTTGGAGGGAAAAAAAAGAAGAAAAAATGGGGGCCCTTCTCCCACCTCCCCACACAGTAGGGAGGACCGCCTGCAACTTCGGTGGATCGGGGGAACCGGTGCATTCCAGGCGGCGACCCCAGGGGTTCTCATGTGATGTGGGCCGGGTGAAGGGCGGGGGTTGAGAGCCTTTGGTTTTCGCGGGGTGGTCAGTGGTACCCACAGTGGTACCCCCGCTGTCCGGCGCTCTCTACCGAACATGCAGTGTGAAGGGCCAGCTTCAAAGGACTTATCAACTCCAAACCGACGAATCAGAATGGACCCACTCGCGACCAATTGCGAGTGGCTGGAACGACCGGGGATCGAACCAGTGCCGAGGCCAATCCGCCGAAGCGGACTGCTTTTTAGACACCCAAGCATAGTGGACGACAAATGATCCAGACCACTACGCTATCACGACTGCACGTCTGCCGAGTGTCGGACGACGGGTTTGAGTCGCATTGGGATGAGGGAGGCAGTCGTAAAATGTATTGAAATGTTGGGATTCGATCCCCGGACCTTACTGATCAAGTCCGACGCCTTAGCGATCTCAGCCACCACGGCTCATGGTAGGCGCGGCGTCAGCCGGGCTCTAGACGCGGCAGGGATGGAGCCGCAGTGAGCGGGTCATTCGAAAAATGTTGAGAAAAAGTGGGACTCGATCCGTCGACCCCGGTACCGGGAACCGACGCCTATACCACCTCGACCACCACGGCCTATGATAAGCCAAGTGATGTCATGTCTTGTCATGTCATTTTTTCTTCTTTTTTTCCCCTCCAAGTTCTTTTGTTGGATGCGCTGCTGTGCAGCGGTTTGCAGTGCATGGAAACCGTGGTACCCGACGGGGCATGCACTTGCGTAATATAGTCGTGTCGCTCAATCCGTAATAGTGCGCGGCTGCGCGCCCGCTGACAGGACCGACGGTACTTTTCGTTACTTTACTCGCAAATCGGTACCGCGGTACTTTACCGGTCCCTTTCGCGTCATCAGCACTGCGGTGCCGGTACTTTACCCAAAAAAGTACCGCGGTGCTGGTACCGCGGTACTTTACTTTACTTTCCTGCCCATGCCTGGTAAGCAACTACAATAGACTCGGAACGCAGACTGCAAACCTCAAAATGCAGGCAGCGTCCAGGCTGTTGCAGTCACCCTCTACTGCCACGGAAAATACGGTTCCTGGTTTTCCCAGGAAGCCTGTAGAAAAGACAGGCTATTTCCAGGGAGTTCCTGGGAAAACCAGGAACCGGGTAAGGGCAGCCGCCACGTAGTACGAATACGCCATAGGGGCATACGCATCCCAAAGGAAGGGGGTCAAGGGAGTGAGGTTCGTTGCCTCTGAACACTTGAGTAAAAATCCCGGACGGGTTATGACGTTCAAAGCCACTAAACAAGACTCGAACCGACCGTGTGACCCCACCAATGGATTGCTCTCCGAACGAGGAACTCATGGGTGACGTCACAGGCTCGCTGAAATCCAGTCCCATGTAGCGACTCCAGAGCTCAAAACGCGTCCAGAGCTTTGGCCGCGCGCCTGCGCCGGTCTTCTTGCCTTCTGTGAACCGCGCATAGTTTTCGCCGCTCGGCGCCGCCTGCAACACCCCCTTTGATGCTCTTGACGCGGTGCTCTGCAAGCTGCTTCCGAACACTACTGTCGGGTCTCTCTCTCTCTCTCTGTCTCTCTGTCTCTCTCGCTCTCTCTCTCTCTCTCTCTCTCTCTCTCTCTCTCTCTCTCTCTCTCTCTCTCTCCTTCTCACACAGTCATGAGGCCTCCCGTGCGGGTGCGAGAGAGACAGAGCGACGCTGCAATGTCTTCGGAGTGGTTGCCTTGCCCACTGGGCGCGGCGCGCGTCGTTGCGTTTTCCATTCCGCTGAGTGGACGACCGCAAGCATAACGGCCCGACTAAATCGCCGCCAAGCGACGCGAAAAAAGACGGAGCAGGTTCCGCCACGGACAAGGGGGAGTTTACGATCATGGCGCGCGTTTACATGCCTTAGTGCAATGTTAGTGGGAAAGGGCAGGCTAGTGAGAGTGGAGAGAAAAAAAAAAAAACGGACATCAGGGAACACAACTTTGTAAAAAATTTGGTTGCCACTTCATTCGATGACAATTTCTCGAGGGGACAACCACTTAGTATGTTTGGGGGACACAAAATTTCTTAAGGGAACAGATTCCTACGCATTTCGCAAGATTTCGACCGATTTTACGCCCAAAATGTGCTTGTTTTTTTGCCTTTTTCGGGGGAAGATTTCCGATTTCCAGAGATTTCTGGCGCGCGAGGGGACACACGATTTCTTAAGTGGTTGCCCCCGCGCAATTACTCCGTCTAATTTTTCTTGCAAGGAATGTCATAAAAAAAATTGTTGACATTTTTGTCACGCCAATGAGGAAATGGATACAAAAGCTTTGATGAAAACGACATCGATTTGCCATGAAATTGTCATCATTTTGAAAGTGATGAAAATATCATTCCCAGATTTTTCTTCAAGTGACAATATAACTATGCACACTGTAAAAATTTCTGTACTTTTGTACGTAAAATGTACCGAAGAATATAGTACGAAAGTACGGAACGTCCGTATCTGTTCCATATAAGCTCACGTAAACGGGTACGGAGAAAGGTACAGAAAGTTCCGTACTTGGGAAGTACGGACGGTCCAGGCAAATTGTTGACTTTGACCAGACATGTTCCGTACTTTTTCCGTTCTTTTTTCTACCAGTGAAGCGCTACGCGCGCGTAGAATCATTCATTAGGACATGGCTTTTGCTCGAGAGAAATCGGAAGAAGAGCTGTTACTAGTTTGAAGTGACAATCGATATTCACAACGTTCACACTTTATGTTTAGGTAGAATTTTGTACGTGATGATGCATGAATTTAAACCTGCGTAACGTTTTGCATAAAATTGTGCGCAACTTTGCATAAATTTATGCATTTTTCGCATAATATTATGCAAATTCCCCGCGCATGCACGAAGTCGTGCACGAGTCACGTACAAAATTCTACTTAAACATGTAGTGTGTTCATTTTCGCCCTGCGAAAGCGAAACCCCGAAACAGCCGCCCTTTGAGGTTGCTTTCAAAGATAAATCTTTTGGTCGAAATATATGGCTTCCCATGCCGTTCCCCTCACGGTGGGCTGGGCGTTGCGGTAAACACTAGGAAGAAATAAAGGGGAGGAAAACACGAACAGCGCGACAAACGAATCCATATTCGCCGCCCCACTGGCGATGCCCAACCTGCGCGACTCCGACGGAAATGTATGCATGAGTGCGGGAAAAAAATCAATCGGTAAACGGCGAAAGAAACGGAGAGACAGAGGGACAGTGGGGCGTGGCCGCAGCCGTGATGATGAAGAGAGGTTGCAACCGAGGACCGGCCACAGGGGCGGGTCCATGATTTTTTAAGAAGCAGGAAAATGAGTCCTTTTTGCCCACTTACAAGAGTTACGTACACTTTTGTACTAAAAATGTAGTACGGAAATACGGACATCAGTACAGAACGTACGGAGTGAAATACAAAAAGTTCCGTAGTTGGCAAATGCGGACGGTCCAGGCAAATTTTGTTGACCAGACATATTTCGCACTTTTTTCTACCAGTGTAGTGCGTGTTGCCTACCGTCCAGGCGGACAGGGCAATCACCCCCATGCCCCCTTCCCCTCTTTATTCTCCCTGGATCTGCGCTGGTACCATTCCGTTCCTGCGTTCTCTGGGTCGATTGGACCTTTCCTTCCCAACGCGCAGCATAGGGAAGGTAGGCGAGAAGGGGACGGGCACCCGCAGAGGACATTTATGAATAAAACAATAAGAAAAAGACCGAACGAAGTGCACCAAAAAAGTCAGGTGCGGCGTTGACGTGCCGCTGCCGTCGGATATGTCAACAACTCTTCCCGCTGGGCTGCCTGCGGGGGCTTTGTGTCCACCGCGCTGCTCGGGCAAAGCCTGAAAGCTGAGTGAGTATTGGTCCGGTGGCTCGCGTTTGTTTTGTGGCGTCCGTTTTTTTTGTTGGTTTTTCCCCCACTTTCGTCTCTTTCCTGTCATTTTGCCGCCGCGCGTCGCTGACCTCTTTACCCGCGATGAAGGGAAATTTCACGGCATCAAACCGAGTGGAACATACTTTCCGCGTTCTTCCATCTCACCAAGCGCCCAGGACATTTAGGTTTTAGTGTAGCTGTCAATCTGAGCAAGCCGTCGACTTCGTGACAAATTAAAGCCAAGGACAGGTAAAAAACGTTAACGCTAACGTGAAAGCAGATGATACTAATGTTTATTTCAATGTATGTTTGTTTATCACCTAATTCACAAAAAAAAAATTAATTTAAATATAATTTTTAGGAAGTTGAATGTGTCATTTTGTCATTTAATTTGCAAGAGTAAACACTTGGAAGTATATGTGTGTTAAATTCCTTACGCATGGTAAGTTACGAAAATGGTACTTTAATATAACTTTTAGCTATCTGAATGTGACATTTTGTTGTGCGTTGGGTATCATTTTCCATATTTCGACGTGAGGATGCACAATATGATGGCCAATTACATGAATACTTAATACCCGTAAAAGTCCGCCACCTGACCTCCCAGCCCCTTGTTACTTGATAGCAAGCAAGAGTAGCGTGGCGTGGCAGCCAACGGGGTCGCGCGGCGCGGCGCGGACGAGGCGAGGCGACTCGAGGCCCCCACTGCCAGCCGCCCGTATTCTTTGGCGGCGTAGGCATTCCACCCGCTCGCTCGGCCGGCACGAGAGTACAAGCATTATGATACATTTATAATTATAATTTCTGTATCTAATTTTTGCGAATAGCTGATCATCTGCTAAAAATGAGCTCAGAAACCGCTTTTGTCAGAATCTTACCCATGATAAGCAATAACTTTCGCTACAAACCCCAGCCCATGGTTTCAACTGGTTCCTGAGATACAGGTATTTGAATAATTTTTCAAGTGTTTGTTAATGGTGAGTGCACCCCAGATCGGTACATTTACCTAAAACGCCTAGCCATTGTCCAAAGAGTAATTGTGAGTGACCGCTTTAAGTTTCCATCACAGTCATCAGAATGCGAGATTTTTAACTTAATTTTCCGAGGGGGCAACCACTCAAGAAATCATGTGTCCCCTTGAGCGCCGGAAATCTCTAGAAATCGAAAATCTTCCTCCACAAAGTGCAAAAAACAAGCAAATTTTGGGCGTATAATCGGTCGAAATCATGCGAAATCCGACGAAATCTCTTCTCTTGAGAAATCTTGTGTCCCCAAACATACAAGTGGTTGCCCCCTCGTAATTTTCACTGAACTTCGTCACTTTGTACCTACCCTGATAAATTAATATTAGTGACTAACCTACACTTTCATACGGGCTGTGCGATTGATTGAATGACCGCCGCTGATTTCCGGAGCCCACCCTTTTTTTCCCTTTTTGCCGCATCTCTCTCGCACCTATACGGGGAGAGCCGGGAGTGATAGAGAGACACCCCCCCCCCCCCAGACTGCCGGTAGCTGTGATTAGAGCGCCGCCCGCGGGACGCTGCGGAACACATCCCATATGTGGGGCCGGCCGCGCGCCCGGCACCAATAAACCCGCGACAGCGACGCCAACACTGTGCAAGCTGGTACCACGACGTAAGGTCATGTGCACTGCGAGAAAAAGTGTGAATAGTACAACAAAAGTACAACAAAAACCGTACAATAATAGTACAACAGGGATTGTAGAAAGTACAACGAGAATTGTACGAACCACAACGAGGCCTGGACTGCACAGCACTCATCATGCCGGTTCCATTGTACTTTGTACTACAACAATTGTTGTACTTTGAAAGTACAATAAATTCCTGATAAAAAATTTGCCAGGAACTTCCGTACTTTCGTTGTGGTCTTTTCTTGCAGTGTGCATATGACCTTACAACGATGAGCATGGTGCATTGGCAACGATGACTGTGTTCAAGATGACTTACAAACTAAAGAAAGGCAAAAAGCAAGACACAATAATGCTTAGCTACCACAACGTGTGTTATCAGGATGGGAGGTTAGATTTATATAAAATGACCGAAAGTGCTCCCTCGATGGACTCCTGGACCATTTTGGAATGCTGAAAAATTTCAATATACTTTCACGAACACCGCAGCTGCCCTCTGCTGGTGCGAGAGCATCGGGGTCTGCTAGTATTAAAATGTCGGCAGCTCTCTCTCCCTCTCAGTGTCTCTCTCTCTCTCTCTCTCTCTCTCTCTCTCTCTCTCTCTCTCTCTCTCTCCCAGTGCGTGCCCCGGGGCGCCGCGCTTGCTGCCCGATTCCGAAACGGTTTTATCGTTGCTGTAGCAATATAGCTATGGCAATGTCTCTCTCTCTCGCACCCCCACGCAATGCCCCACGGTGATGAGAGAGACGGCGACGAATCGGAATAAGCCTTCCGCCGCTTTGAGCCCCGCTAATTGGCTTGTCATAAAAGCACTGAATGCAGTGCGGCGGTGAGAGCATGCGCCTCATTGTTGCTGCGTTTGTGCGGTCGCTGCAATGTTTAATGTTTTAGCCGACTCGCACTTCGGCCAGATTAATTCCTTTGCTGGCCCGGTGATTTTTGTTCCGGCGAGAGAGGGCAGGCGGGGGATGAGAAACCTTTCAAAAATTGTGGCCGTCACTTTCAAAATACATCAAGGCTCTACTTTTATCTGTCATCGCCCCTCGCCCCTCCTATTGTTGTTAGCCAACTTATGCCCATGCATTCTGTGTGGGAGCCCTCGCCACTGCTGCTTCTTGCCTATGGATCGTCTTCGTCTTTCTGCCGCCGCGGGCCCGCCGGCCGACGCGTCGTCTGCGTGAGTCAGCCTGAACACTGCAGACATCAGTGTCCGGCCAGTCAGTAGGCTGCAGACCGTCGCTTGGTTCGGAAGGAGTTTGTGTGTCGTGCTGTCGCTGCCCGTGCCTACACACTAAATTGCTATGTAGTTTTTTGTGCATAGCTTTGAACGAAATTGAGCATACGTTTGGAAATGCACGAATTCGTGCGTAGCTAGGCATGAAAATGTGCATTGTTATGCAGCATCACGTGCGTTGTTGCGCACAAATCTGTGCATTCCACGCGTATGCTCAATATCGTGCAAAGCTATGCACGAAAAAACTACATAGTAATTTAGTGTGTAGGAAGGGGTGTGTGTGTGTGTGTGTGTGTGTGTGGTGCTGCTGTCGCTCTGCAAGTGCGTAGGAAGGTGTGGGTGTGTGTGTGAAGAGAGAGAGAGAGAGAGAGGGGGGGGGGAAGGGGGTTCCACATGCGCCAAGGACGTGCTACCCAGGAGCGGATTTCAAAGGGGAAAGAGGAGAGGGGGGCAACAGGTCTTTTGCTATCCCTTGGCTCGTGGCCCCCGAATAAGCAAAGCGGCCGCCTGGAAGGAAGACAAAAAGACACATTGTTTCAGTAAGAAAGGCAAAAAGTGTACGGCGAAAACGGTTCCTGATCTTCCCATAGTAGCCTATGGTATATAGGCGACTTCCAGGGAGTTCCTGGGACCAACAGGTACCGTTTTCACTGCGTGCCACACAGTAAAAAGTCTACGAAGCATCGCTTTGTAATGCGAAGAAAACGGAGGCATTGTAAAATCTACGAAGAAATGCTTCGTATGATGAAGCAAAATCCTTTGTAATACGAAGCATTTCTACGTAATACGAAGAAATTCTACAATGCCTTCATTTTCTTCGTAGTTGCGAAGCCGATTCTTCGTAGACTTTTTAGGAAGCCGATTCTTCGTAGACTTTTTAGAGTGCACTCTGACACCCTCCTCCCTCTCTCTCTCTCTCTCTCTCTCTCTCTCTCTCTCTCTCTCTCTCTCTCTCTCTCTCTCTCTCTCTCTCTCTCTCTCTCTCTCTCTTCAAGCTGGTCCTGGATCCGCCCATGCCGCTACTCCCTCTCTTTATAGGGTAGCTGCTTGCAGTATTTTCTGTCCGAAACTTCGAACACTGAGTCACGATTCTGCGCGAACTTCGGCAGGAGAGGCTGGGCGGCCAGCAGGTGGGCTGGGCTGGGCAACGCCGGAAAATGCTGGGGGGAGTAAAAAAAGGAAGGCATAACGAAATCCCTCTCCTTAAGGAATCTTGCATTCCCAAACATCGAAGGCGGTTAGGTTAGGGTACATAGTTCTATGCTGCATGTATGCCTCAGCGACGGGCTTGCAGATGTGCCTGCCTTGCGGTTGACTCCTTGTCGTGCATGCTTGCTTGGCACACACGACTTGAGTTTGCAAAGTGAGTCTTCTCATGAGTGCGAGAGAGACAGCGACGAAAACGACTCTCGTAATCTGTTTGCTGCCCTCCATTTGTGTGGTGTGGAGTGCAGGAGTGCAACAGTGCGGTAGTGCGGCCGGGGGGAGGCATTCAGCTCCCCATGCACCGTAGTGGGCCAGAAGACCGGCGGGGGTGGCTAACACTCCGGACGCGTAATGAGCTCTGGGGTCATCATCATCATCAGCGCTGTTAGGCCTCAGAAGACCCTTACCGTTCGAGTAAGCAACTGCAGACACGCTAAATGTTTTTGCATAAATTTTGTAGGAGACGTCACAGTTTTTTGTGCACACGAACTTTTCGCACACATTTGTACACAATTTCGTACAAAAAGGGGGAAATATGTGCAATACTTCGTACAAAAATTGTAGGAAAAGTTTATCTGTACAAAAAACTGTGATGTCTCGTACAAAATTGTACGTAACATTTAGTGTGTAGTGGGACTCGAATCGAACGTGTGTGACCCCACCAACGGATTGCTCTCCGAATGAGGAATCCATCGGCGGGGTCACGCAGTCGATTCGAGTTCTATTAAGCAACTCTCGAGCTCAAAACGCGTAAGAGTTTCGGCCGCTTGCACCGGTCTTCTGGCCTACTGCACTGTTAAAAATGATCGTTAATTTACGACATTTTGGAGAACAATTGTGTCGTTTGTAAACGATACATTTTGTTACGACCTAAGTCGTAAATATACGACATATTTGTCGCTAATTTTTATAGCGAGACGTGTCGTTTTTAAAACAAACTAAGTCGTTAATTTACGACTTGATTGTAAGTTTACGAACGATCGTAATTTTTTATAAGAATATGTCGGACAGTCATGACTTAAGTCGTACATTTCTGACTTCGGTCGGGCAGTTACGACTTTTGTAGAAAATTAACGAAACAAATAGTAAATGAACGACACAAATCGTAAATAAGTGAGCAAAATTGTAACGTTTCACCAACTTTTCGGGGATTTCTGATTTAAAAGTATTACGACATTGTCGTAGAGAAATTATTTTTGAGTCGTTCACTTACGACGAAATAGTTAAAGAACGACTTCCGTCGCTATAAAAATTAGCGACTTTTTTGTCGCTAATTTACGACAAAATTTCTGACAGTGTGTGCGCCCAGCACCACTTTGAACACCCCCTCCTCTTCTCCTTCCTCTGCTCCCCCCAAGACATTCCCGCTCGCCTGGTCATGATCCTTCCCTCCAACAAGCCACTCCAACGGCTATATACTCTCTCTCCCTTCTTCGTCTTCCTCGCACTCCTCAAAAATTTTCCCCTCCCGAACCTAATCTAACCTCTCTCATTCACGGGCCACCGCTCGGCATGAGCTTGCTGCACCACTCAATGCTGTGGTCTGCAGTGAACATCGATCCCACTTTCGGCCCCCTCCCCCTTCCCCCTCCCGCTCAGCTTTCTTTGGCCAAGTACACTTGTACCGATTGAGCGAGCTCGGCACATTTCTCCCTCCTGTCTCTGATATCTACAGAAAAAACAAAAGACTCCTCGCCCAAGGTTGCAGACAGTGCGGTGGGCACCAGGGGAGAACTCCCTGTCAGGGAGCCTTGCCCGTTCTGCCTGTCGCTTTGTTGCAGTCACACTGATGCTGCCCCGGACACTGTAAAAATTCCTGTACTTTTGTATGGAAAATGTACGAAAGAATGTGGTACGGAAGTACAGACGAAAGTACGGAACGTTCTCCGTACCGTTTCCATATAAGCTCATGTAAACGGGTGCGGAAAAAAGTACAGAAAGTTCCGTACTTGGCATAAGTACGGACGGTCTAGGCAAATTGTTGACCAGACAGGTTTCGTACTTTTTCCGTACTTTTTTTTATGAGTGGATGAGAAACAAAGCACTGTTCGGAAACAGTATATTTGTCTCACACTACCTTGGCGCGCCTGTGAAGCGGGTCATGCGTTAAATTTTTCGAAAGCTGGCGTTTTACGTTGTGTCCACTAAAAAATAGAAGGGTGAGAATGTTGACCACACTAAATGGTTCATGTAGAATTTTGTACGTGTCACTTGCACGGTTTTGTGCAAGCGGAGAATTTGCTCAATATTATGCGCTAAAATGCATATATTTTTGCAAATTTAAGCACAATTTTTTGCAAGGCGTTACGCAGGTTTAAAATCGTCCATGTTTTTGTACAAAATTGTACAGAAGCATTTAGCGTGCAGATTTTCACGAAAAATAATTATCATCCCCCACCGTCTTGTTGCGAAAACCAAAGTTGTCACCAAATTTAGGCATTAATTGTCCTGCGTGTAATACATTATATGGAAAATTTCTCATCACCTCTGGCGAGAATTTTAAGTCTCGCCGCTAGGGGTAGAACTTCGTTTCTTGCAACTCAGAGGTAAAAATTATTTCTGACCCCTAACGTAGTTTAATTTCTCACCCCTGAGTTTTCGGTGGTAGTTTCCCTTCTACGCAAGAAAAGCGTTTTCTCTTGAATTCAATTTGCAGCTTAATATTTTGACGGCACGACTTTTCGTAGTAGGAAATGGTAAGAGACGAACGACTGCAGAAATTTCAGTAGGAAATGGAGAGAGTAGAACAACAGCTGAGACAAATTTTGGTGAGGGGGCTGACAACTGAGCGTTATCCAAAACGTTTCGGGATTTTGTTCCTCTCTCCTTTCTTTTCTAACGCAGCATTCACGCTCATTTTCTTACGATGATTTTTATGCATAATACGATGATTTGCCACCGTAAGGTATGCTTAAATTTGCACATACGTAATATGCATAGTTTTCTACGTAAGGTATGCATGATTTAGCCGTATTACGCATGTTTAGTACATAAGGTATGTATGATTTCATCGTATTACGCATGATTAAGCGTAAGGCATGATGAATTTTATTGTAGTACGCACGTTTTCATTTCAACGTATGTTACGCAGATCGTTTCAGCGTAAGAACATGAGAGTGTTCGGAGCCCCGACGGTCCAAGCCGGTCCAAGCCACGTTTAGAGAGCAGCCATCCGAGCGCCTGCGAACTATCGGATAGGCAGTGAAGTGGTCTCGGGTGCATGGCACCCCGGTGGTTGCCTATCGTGCTTCTCGCAGGCGCTTTTCTACAGAAAAGGCCAAGACATGCCCAGTCACTATGGATTGCATGGGGGAAACCACACCGATTCGGCATTGAATTTAGTTTGAAATTAAATGATGAATTGATTCATGTTGTATTAAACAAGCCAGTGTTTTGATTGCGCCATTTGTTCGCGGGAAATTTCTTCGTGGGACATTTAGAGCACACTAAATGATTTTGTACTAATTTTGTGCGAGACATCACAGTGTTTTGAGCAGATGAACTTTACGTACAGAATTGTACGCACTCAAATTTCATAGCACGTTCATAGCACGTCACGTTCGATAGAATGTGGACCGTTCCACACTCGTTTGCATGTGATGTCGCATTCCTGGACTGGGATCGACGTTTAAACGGATGCGACGCTCCACAGGTCACGTTAACAACACGACTTTGACGTCGCATTTGTTGAAAACGTCGCATTTAAAAACAGTTCTTGCAAGTTTCAAGAAGCAGCCTCTTGATATTCGAGGAACCTGAACCGGACTGAACGCACACGCACATGAAAAGACCCCGCCATGGAACTGCTACGAGTCTTCATATGCTTAAAGAGCGCTTGTCCCTAAAGGATTATTGCACCATACTGCTGCAAGTCTCTTTCCGTTCCTGTACTTCAAAGAGATTAAGCTACGCATTTATATGTGTGAGGGGATGGGGCAGTTTGTAACAAATATCCATATTTACGCAATGGGTGCTCCTCAAGAAAATTAAATTGTCAACCCTGATCTATTTGAAGGACCTTGATTTGCAGGTCGTGGACCGGTGCTGTAGTATAATCTCGAGAAAAGGGCAAAAATCCCGAATTTAGTTACGAAGTGCCCCACCCTGCCTTCCTTGTTCCGTGACGTTCGAAAGTGCGCCCAGGTTGCAATTCTGCCCCCCTTTTCGTGCTTTGACACGTGGCGTGGCCAAGGTCACACACAGAATGCGGCTTTCTGGGGGCCGCGCATGAAGGCAGTTAAGTGGGCGGCGTCTGGAGACTCCAGCAGCACAGAGGCGCGCTCCAGGAACATTCTGAGGGTGCTTGTGCAGATTCCAGGGGTGCGGACGGGTGGGGAAGGGAGTATCTGAGTCAAGGAGTCGAAACTAGAGAGAGAGGGTGGGGAGAGAGAGAGAGAGAGAGAGAGAGAGAGAGAGAGAGAGAGAGAGAGAGAGGGGGGGGATAGAGAGAGAGAGAGAGAGAGAGAGAGAGAGAGAGAGAGAGAGAGAGAGAGGGTAGAGAGAGAGACCTATAGGGACGGTCTAACTTGCACTCGCGCACTTCCACACGCCCATGACACGAAGTTTAATTTTCCGCGCAGTACTTTCTTTGGGCGAGGAATGCGCATAATGCACTTCGCGTGAGGCGGCGGCATCGCGCCGTCGGACAAATTTTATGAGGAAAAGTTGGCCTGCCAGAGGCGGAAGGTTGGTAGGGGCCCGCGAGAAGGCTCAACCCAACCAACGAGGAGGGAGGGTTGCACTGCACCGCGTGGCTGGCTCATTTTGTAGAGGGCACGACGGATTCTGTCTGCCCCTCTAAAAAAAAAGGACTGGAAAGTACCATTCGAAGCTCCGTTGGGGATTCCCCAAGGGATTCGTTTTAATTGAAAGAAGCCAAAGCAGTCCTACACCTGCTTGTGGGACTCGTGGTGATTTTGGCGGTGAAAACGTTACTTTAGAACACGTCTCTCTCTTCACGAAGTTTTTGGTAGAATGACGATGCTTTCCATAAATGAACTTTACATTTTCCGACTGCCGGCGCCGTCTCTCTCTCTTTCTCTCTCTCTCTCCCTCTCTCTCTCTCTCTCTCTCTCTCCCGAAGTGAGGACGAACCGCGACGGCGAAGAATGTTGACCGACTTTGATGTCTGCCGCACGTGGGAGGTACAGCCGGCGGCGGGAAGAAAGAAGAGATTGAGAGGAGAAAAAAAAAACTCGCATGCTCGGAATAGAACGGGTGCAAAACGACGCCGCCGTGCGCTCAGCGAACATGGCGAACATGCGCGTCAGAGGCGGGGGACTGGGTGGCCAAAACCGTCCACAGAACAAATTTGAATCCAAACCGCGCGCTGCAGGCGGCAGGAGCACGCGCCTCCCCTTCTACACCTGCACTCCCAATTTCCTACTGAGAAATGCCGTGCTGTTATAACAAATACTAAGCTGATTATCGGTAGTCTACGAAACAAATGCATCACAATACAGAGAAATTTGTTCGTACTACGAAGAAATTGGTCATAAGCTTACTGAGAATCCTTCACCATAGGTTACTACCTTCGCTGTGCTGTCATAATACTAAGCATTTTGTTTGTAGATTACGAAGAAAAAGCTCAGTAGGCTCTGGAGAGTGTGGACCATTGTTTTCCAGTGCGGAAAGTCTCGCCGTAGTCGAAAGGGAGAGGGAGTGGCGCGCGCGCGCGCGCGCACGCACACGCACACGCACACACACACACACACACACACACACACACACCAACACACACACACCAACACACACACACCCACACACACACACCCTTCCCGGTGGTATAAAAAGCGCCTGAAAGGCTGGAAACTCTGAAATCAGGCAAAAATCGATTTCGCAATTTGGGGGAACTTTTGATCCCACGCCAATGCTTTAGTTTATTGTAATGACTTTCTCCAACTTAACTACGTATCCAGAAACAGTACCAACTAGAAAATGTCTTGGTTTTTGTTATAGCATTCTTACGCCAAAATTGTCTCAAGTTACCTTAGTTTATCGGTTTCTCCTCCTGTTCAAAAGTTCTGGCGCACGTCACACTGGAAATCTGGCAGCGTTTTCGTGTTTTCCAGCGGGGCCGTGCGTCGGCGGGGCGCCGCACCGCCTCCTGTGTTGTGTTGGTCGACACGAGATCCCCCTGGAGCGCTAGCACACCTGAGACCCCCTTGTCAATGAAGGAGCAATTACATCCCGCATTAAAGTTGGAACAAGGATTCTCCCGCATGCCAATCCCTCTTTTCCTTTTCTACACTGTTCTTTCTAGTCCTTTTTACAGACCTTTTCCTCTGCGACTCCCCTTTCCACACTCTGCGCAGTGGATCAGAAGACCGGTGCAGGCGTGCAAAATCCCGGACGTAGTTTGAGCCCTAGAGTCGCTGAATGAGACTCAAACCAAACAGGTGACCACCAATGGATTCCTCGTTCGGAGAGCACTACATTGGTTGGTGGGGACACACGTTCGGTTCGAGCAACCGACTCTTGAGCTCCAAAAGCCCCAAAGATCACTCCTTTGTTCGTGCACACATACACGCACACACACACCCACACCCACGCACACAGACACAGACACACTCTCACATACTGACACTGACACCGGTCGTGTAACGGCGCCACCGTTTACACGCGTCACACATAATTAGCGCCGGGATTGAGACGTTGCGGCGGCAAACAAAGCCCGCCCGCCGCGACCTGAGTGCCCCCCCCCCCACCGATTCGCTTCCTCTCTCTCGCACCCCTGCAGGGCGAACCATGAGAGCGAGACAGGGCGACTCCTGTTGTTTGGAATTCGCGGAAGCAGGCTGCACTGTAAAAATTTCTGTACTTTTGTCCGGAAAATGTATACGGAAGAATATAGTACGGAAGTACGGACGAAAGTATGGAAAGTCCGTACCTGCTCCATATAAGCTCATGTAAAGGGGTACGGAAAAAGTACAGAAAGTTCCGTAAGTGGCAAGTACGGACGGTCCAGGTAAATTGTTGACCAGACATGTTCCGTACTTTTTCCGTACTTTTTTCTACCAGTGTGCCGGCAACGGCCCTCAGTGGGCCAGAAGACAGGTGGATGCGGTCGAAAGTCTGCACGCGTTTTGAGCTCCAGAGTCGCTAAAGGGGACTTGCACAGAACGTTCGACCCCACCAACCAATGGACTGCTCTCCGAACGAGGAATGCTTTGGTGGGGTCACACGTTCGGTTCGAGTCCTGTTTAGCGACTCTGGAGCTCAACGCGTCTGCACTGCAAACCCAAGTGTAGGACAGGTCGACACTTGTAGGCGTCGACCTGTTTGTCCTACGCTTGCAAGTGTCAACCACACAGTACCGGCGCTTTGAAGTGTCGACCACACAGTGTCCGACGCTATGTAGTGTAGACCACAGCATGTCCTACGGCAAACTACGCGTAGTTTGCCGTAGGACACGCTGTGGTCGACACTTCAAAGCGTCGGACAAACTGGTCGACACTTGCAAGCGTAGGACAAACTGGTCGACGCCTGCAAGTGTCGACCTGTCCTACACTTGGATTTGCAGTCTGGAGTTTTATGGACACCTGCGCCGGTCTTCTGGCCCCCTGTCCGGCCGTGCCGTGCGCCGCACCGTCGCGTCACGTCCCATCAATGGAGTCATTGATGACTGCAGGCCCTGCAGGCTCGCCACGGCGTTCCGCGCCGCCCGGCCGGCCAGGATTGATGGGCGGTTCACGGCAGCGCTGGCGCACGCCGGCCGCCACCTCGGGGGGGAGTCCGACAGAGCCCGTTCTGTGCTGATCTGGCTTCACCAAGACAGCGCCGACAACGTCACGGCCTGCAAGAGGCGCGCACTGGGCCGGTCCGGCACAGGTGGTCGAAACTCTAGTCGCGTTTTGAGCTCCTGAGTCGCTAAATGGGGCTCGGACCGAACGTGTGACCCCACCAATGGCTTCCTCGTTTGGAGAGCAATCTGTTGGTGGGATCTCACGTTCACACGCTCATTTTCTTACGATCATTTTTATGCATATTACGATGATTTGTCACCGTAAGGTACGCATAAATTTGCACTTACGTAATATGCATAGTTGTCTACGTAAGGTATGCATGATTTAACTGTATTACGCATGTTTTATGCATAAGGTACGTATGATTTCATCGTATTACGCATCATTAAGCGTAAGGTACGATGAGTTTTATTGTAGTACGTATGTTTTCATTTTAACGTATGTTACGCAGATCGTTTTAGCGTAAGAATATGAGAGTGCAGTTCTCATTTAGCGACGCTTCGTTGAAGCTTAGAACACCGCTTGAAGACTTCACGCCAGAGTGCTAGTAGTATAGGGGGCCCGGCCTCTATGCTACTCACGCCCCTCTTGAAGCGCACAGCTAGGCTTCAAGGTAAGTTACCCCCGCATTGAGATAAGAGGAAAGGAGCGCATTAGCTCTTATGCGCTTCCATAAGGGCGTACTTACAGTACGCTTCACGAAAAGCGTAATACTACGCCTTTTGTCTGACCAAATTTTAGTGCACTCAAAAAAGAAAGGTCAGGCTTCTGACCCTTAAGGGGTAATACTAAAATGTTAGACCGAAAAAAAGGGTCATACACAAATGTGACCGAAGAAAAGGTCATACACCAATGTATGACCGTTGTAAAGTTCATACTCAAATTTATGACCGAAAAAGGTTAATACTTTTTTGTATGTTGATATATCCCCAAAGCTAAACGAGGGACAGCCTCGCTAATGTCTGTCCTTTTTTCGGTCAAATATTTGTGTGTGACCGTTTTTCGGTCAAATATTTGTGTATGACCGTTTTTCGGTCATGCATACATTCGCGTATGACCTTACTTTGGTTATAGATTTGTTTATGACCTTTTTATCGGTCATACTTTTTGTATTGCCAAAAATTGGTCCGCTGTCTCACCTTTTCAATTTCAGTGTGACTTTTTCAGGTGTAAAAAAACTTGGCATGCGTTTTTTGTTTCGACGTACTTTTGCGCACAGTCGTTCCATTTAATTTTCAGCGGAGGGGCTAGAGGCGCTGCAATTAGTTTGGAGAGCTCGAGAGTAAAGTGTTTACAAGCCGCCTCCGCCTCGCTGCACCAGCGCGACCCCCGACCTGACGACAGGACCCAGCTGCAGCAACGCACTTGAAGCCCCAGCCGCACACAATTTCCTCAAATCAGGACTGGAACTTGATTCCACACAGTGTGCAAGACTCGGCTTCGCACCGTAACACACACTAATGAGAACGAGGAAGCCGAATTAATCAACACATCCTCCGCAGTCGATGACCGCAGTCATATCTTGGCAACGTATCCCTCTAATGTGCCCTGTCTGTCTGCCCTGGCTCAAATTCATGCATGGCTTTGTGTGGAACTGCACCTTTGGGTTCTGTTCTTATACGCCAGTCAAAACCTTGCTAAAACTGCAAACTAAAATTGCAATTTCATGTTGGCCAAAAACCGAACTGCAGTCAAAAAAAAAGGACATGTATATATTTAAATAACGAAGCAGCTTCTTCATAACTGTAAAGAAAATGAGGGCTTTGTAGAATGTAAATGATTTGCGTTGTATAACGAAGGATTTTGCTTCATACAAAGCAGCCTCTTTCTCAGTAAATTTTACCATACCTTCGTTTTCTTCGTATTTTGAGGTGATGCTTCGTAGCCATTCAACTGCATAGACAAAGCAACGACTCTTCAGCCTTCAAAATCAAAAACGAAAAGCGAACGAAATTGATCGCGCGACACTTTTTGGGAGCCATCCTTTTACAACAGACTACGGGGCTTATTACAGGAGCCCTCCTCTCCTTGCCCGTTCTCTCTCTCTCTCTCTTTCTCTGTCTCTGTCTCTGTCTCTGTCTTTCTCTCTCTCTCTCTCTCTCTCTCTCTCTCTCTCTCTCTCTCTCTCCCTGTAATGTACCTTAAAAGCAATTAATCAAGTCAAATCAAATCTCTCTCTCTCTCTCTCTCTCTCTCTCTCTCTCTCTCTCTCTCTCTCTCTCTCTCTCTCTCTCTCTCTCTCTCTCTCTCTCTCTCCCTGCGCTGCACCGGGTGTGGCGCACGCATAAAGACGTTATGCACGCCAATAAAAAGTCGGCAGGGCGCCGCCGCGCTCCCATTTGTCAGGGAAGACGTACCGTACTGCCTCGCCGGCAGACGAGTCTGAGTAGGCATGCTCAGTCTCTCTCGCACTCCTGCTGGACGCCCCGACGAGAGAAAGAGAGAGAGAGAGAGAGAGAGAGAGAGAGAGAGAGAGAGAGAGAGAGAGAGAGACGCAGCGACCAAAGCGAATGTTTTCGGAATCCCTCGCCGAAAGGTGTTCGAGCAACGTGACGCTGCCAGCATAAAAGGCGGCGATAGTCTAATTTATTCTAAGAAGGGAGCGTGCCAGGAAACGCACGCACAGTGGGTCTGAGAACCGGAGCAGGAGGCCTCATCACTTGACGCGTTTTGAGCTCCTGGGTCGCTAAGCAGGACGCGAACTTAACTTGTGGGATTGTTATCCGAACGAAGAATCCATTGGTGGGGCCACACGTTCCGTTGGAGTTCTGCTTAGCGACTCTGGAGGTCAAAACGCGTCCAGAGTTTTGGCCGCCAGCGCCGGTCTTCTGGCTCACGGAGCGCACGTAAAACACTAGCCGCTTATTTTGGCCGCCCGCGCCCGTCTTCTGGCCCACTGGCCTTCTCTGCTCTGCTCTCGCACCTCCCCACTGGTTATCTCGGCGCCACATAAAAATGAGGCGGAGTCTGCCCCTCGTTCTTGTTTCGCCTCCCTCTCGGAGTCATCGGCCATGATGGGCCATTCGGCCAACATGGCTCTCAACACGGTTGGAGATCTCAGGTTCCCTGAACTCTGAACTCAACACATGGCAGTCCTCCACCAGTAGAAACAAGAGTGCAGAAAAAAAATACAGAAAATCACTGGTACAACAAAGGCGTGAAAACTACGCCCTCAAGGGCATTAAGGGTCTTTCACGCCCTTTAAGGGCGTGAATCGTTTAATGCCATTGGGAAGGGCGTAAATGGTATAGGAATTTCAGTCAAAATTTTAATGCCCTTCCAAAGGCATTAAACGATTCACGCCATTAAAGGGCGTGAATCGTTTACGCCCTTTAGGGGCATAGTTTTAATGCCTTGGTTTTACCATAGTGATATCTTGCCAATTTATTCCGAGCGTTCGCACTTCACCAACTACGGAGCGCGGTTCCCGTTACACTCTAAATGTCTTACGAAGAAATTTCCCATGAAGGAAAATGCGCAAACAAAGTACGAACGTTGTTTTTCGGTGTAACACGAATGTTTTCCTTTTTACCTCAGAATGAAAATCCAAAGAAGATTCGTGTTTTGAACAAATTTTGCTTCGTATTACGCCTGCGTCCAAATCACTGTGACACAGGTCAAAATTCGTTGTAAGACATTTCGAATGTATACCCATTTACTTAAGATCTTTATGGAGACTTAGGTGAACCTGTACGGAACTAAGCCGTACCTTTGTCGGTACCCAATAAAGTGTAAAGCCTCCGAACCAATGAATAAACGGAAGCGGAATTAAAAAAAAAAACAATCAAAAGCGTTCATTCTTGTCGGTTTTTTTTCTGGATAGAGTACGTAGGCGTCGCGTGTTAGGAAGGTGAGGTGCAAGTTGTAAGTGGCCCTATCTGGAGTGAGCGAGTGAGAGGGGAAAAAAGAGAGAGAGGAAGAGGAAATGAGAGCGAGAGGGAGAGGGAGAGAGAGAGAGAGAGAGAGAGACAGAGAGAGAGAGAGAGAGAGAGAGAGACTGGTCGTGCGCGCTTTATCGCAATCCTAATGTCCGGCGCACGATGGTGGTGCCCGTCCAAGAGAAGCCGCCACGTCGTGGACTCATGCATCAGAGCGTGTCCGCACATTGTTTCGTCGCTCTCTCTCTCTCTCTCTCTTGCTTCCGCTGGCTCTGAGAGAGAGAAAGAGAGAGAGAGAGAGAGAGAGAGAGAGTGAGAGAGAGAGAGAGACGATTTCGGAGCCGTCCGGCAGGACTCTTGATGAGACAATTAGGGTGGGTGGTCCGACGTGGTCCGCTCGTCAAGATACACCCGTGCCTTTGATCGTCGTCTTCCTTCGCCAGGAAGATGAAGAAAAAGGACAGAACCGCGGCGGCGACGGCGACCACGCAGATCTCTCCATCCAGGAGAGGCGTCCCTCTGCGTCGCTGCAAATGCAAGACAATCCTCTCTGCCCCCGCTGGGACCCGGCCCGGCCCGGCCTGCAGGTTGCCTGCGACCAGTGCTTTCGTTTGCTGCGTCTGTCTCGCACTCATGGGGCGTTCCCTGTGGGAGAGAAGGAGAGAGCGAGAGAGAGAGAGAGAGAGAGAGAGAGAGAGAGAGAGAGAGAGAGAGAGAGAGAGAGAGAGGGAGGAAGATGAGAGAAAGAGAGAAAGAGAGAAAGAGAGAGAGAGAGGAGAGAGAAAGAGAGAGAGATAGAGAGAAAGAAAGAGAGAGAAAGAGAGAGTGAGAGAGAGAGGAGAAGGGGGGGAGTTCTGTTTGCAGTAGCTGCGCACCGATGCACGGCGGTGCGGTGGCTGTCCTGCGTTGCGCCCCGGCTGCGGGCACAGTGGGCCAGAAGACCGGCGCAGGGGGCCGAAAGCGAGGGGTCCACCACTCTGGTAATCGTGTGTACACTTCGTCCAGTAATCATTGGTAATCACATGCCAAAACTGGATATTTTCGCTGTTTTTATCGGCTTTTGGGTTTTTTACCTATGAAAAAAGGCCAAAACTGCTCTTAGCTGGCCTAAATTATAGAGATTTTTGAGTATTTTTGTAGGTAATCATTGGTAATTAGTAATTTTGTGTACACTCCTGGGCTGAGTGGTAAGCCCCTCGGCCTAAAGTCTAGACGCCCTCTCAGCTCCAGAGTCGATGAATGGGACTTGAACCGAACGCGTGACCCTCACCGAAGGATTCCTCGTTCGGAGGGCAATCCATTGGTGGGGTCACACGTTCGGTTTGAGTCCTGTGTTGCGCCTCTGGAGCTAAAACTCCGTCTCTGGAGGTTTGGCCGTCTGCGCCGGTCGTCTGGCCCTCTGTGAGGTGAGCGCCCCCTGGGAGAATTCGGCAGTCTTGGAAGCCCTAGCGCGCGGGAGTCGCATCCGCAAGGGGCTGAGCGGGGTCTGCAGCATCCGAGCCGCAAAGTGGCCGGCAATACTGGACTTACTCGGGGGTCCAGGGACAGGCTGTTCCTGCTGCCGGGGCTTGAAAGGCGAACCCAGCCACTGGAGTACACTGGTGGGGTCATACGGTCGGTTCGGATACCGTTTAGCGACTTTGGAGCTCAAAGCGCGTCCGTGATTTTAACCTCCTCCTGTGAGTTGCCCCACCCACCGGGCCCATGCCCATCCCTGCTGTGGACATGGGGCCCTATGCAAAGCAGCGAACCTAAACTGCTGCTGCCCGCGCGGACTCACTGAAGAGCGTGAGCTCAGTGCCGCCGGGTGTGTGTCAGAAGACTGATCCAGAGAGTCGTTTTCGTCGCTCTGTCTCTATCGCACCTACACGGAATCCCCCAGGAGTGCGAGAGAGACAGAGCAACGGAATCTCTCGGAATCACTCTGCGGTTGGCCCATGAGCGCCTTGCAAACTAGGCCTGCGAGTTTGCTCTCTGAGGTGCAGGATGACGCAGGTAATGAGGAAGCCACTGCACTATGCGTTTGCAGCAAGGGCGGATCGAGAGACAGGTTCAGGGGTGGGGGGTCACACTCTCAGCATCGTACTGACTTTATCGTCAGTAACCACAACCAGGTACTGCCTACAACAATAAAATTTAGTATTTTCTTCTTAGATGCGTACAATTTACTTCATGTAATTATTTAGGAATTTTTTTAGGCAATAAGAATTAACAAATAAGTTATGTAAATAATTATCACAAAAGCAAAAAGTACGTATTATTGTTGCACAAATTACTGGAGGTGCTACTAACAAAATGTCAATACCAAAGTAATACCAAAAGTCAAAAAGTCAATTTGAGTGTGAGTGTGAGAGTCACCTTCCTACAGGGGCTAAGAGCGACTAGTTGCCTACCTTTCGAGCGGCTTCAGAGAAAGAGAGAGAGAGGGGCGGGGGAAGAGAGAGAGCGAGAGAGAGACAGACTCTCCGTAAGGCCGTTAATTCCCAGGGCTCCGGACAAACAGGCGAAGGTGGCGCGGGGCTTACGGCGACTACTGCACCCTATTGCCGGCGCACAGTGGGCCAGAAGACCTATGCCTGCGGCCACAACTCTAGACGCGTTTTGAGCTCAAGAGTCGCTTACTTGTACTCTAACGAAACTTGTAACCCGCACTAATAGATTCCTCTTTCTGAGAGCAATCCGCTGGTGGGGTCACACCTTCGGTTCGAGTCCCATTGAGCGACTCTGGAGCTCAAAACGCGTCTTGAATATTGGCCGCATGCGCCGGCCTTCAGGCCCACTGTGCGCCGGATTCACTTGGTCACCTCGGGACTGGCGACAATGTTTCGCCCTCCCGGCTCTCTCGCACCCCTGCAGTCCGCTTCATGAGCGCAAGAGAGACAGACCATGCTGTTTGGAGTCGGCCAGCAGGTGGCTTTTCCGAACCGTAGGCATGGCCGCCGCCCAGACGTCTGTGCTTGCTGAGATACAATAATCTCCTTTGAGGCAGTGCGGCAGCGGGCGAGCCATGCCTGCCAGCGAGGCCCGCACGTCCACCACAATAGCATTACGATTGCTTTGGGCAGAGGGGCTGCCGCCCCGAAGTGGACCATAAGAGCGGTGGAGGGGCTCCAGAGTCGCTGAATTGGACTTGAACCGAACGTGTGACCCCCGCCAATGGATTGCACTCCGAACGAGGAATCCATTGGTGGGGTCACACGTTCGGTTCGAGCGCTGTAAAGCGACTCAAGACGTAAAAACGCGTCTTGGGTTTATGCCGCCTCCACCGGTCTTCTGGCCCACTGTGGCCCCCTTTAGTCCCCGCTTTGGAGCGCTGTCCCAGAAGGCCACGATATGCTTATGATCCGAGTGCGTGACCAGGGCGAGACAAGTAATACTGCTGCCAGACTACGTTACTCCGAAAGGTCCCCCCACCACCACCACCACCACCACCACCACCACCACCACCACCACCACCACGCACACACACTCCCTACTGAAAAAATCTGTGTCCGCAACAAGCTGACGATACCACAATCTTACGGGTTAATCGCAGAAGGCAAAGTGCGTCATGCGCTTACTAAATCCAAACCATCCACGAGACTGCACATACAAGTGTAGGACAGGTCGGCACTTGTAGGCGTCGACCAGTTAGTCCTACGCTTGCATATGTGTCGACCAGTTTTGTCCGACGCTTTGAAGTGTCGACCTAATAGTGTCCGACACCTGCAAGTGTCGATCGGAGCTTGTCCAACGGCAAACTACGCGTACACTGTAGAAAAAATCCACAGGAAATAGTACGGTACAAAGCTGGTAGACAATTTGCCTGGTTGCACCGTTCCTCAGTCAGCACAGTTTTGGGGGTACAGGGTACGGTTTTAGTAACATGGGCTCTTACGGGAAGCACGGTTTTTTAGTACGGTTTTACTGTACGCCGAGGTTACGGAATGACCGTATCTTTTCCCTGTGAAAAGTACGGCTTTTTTAACAGTGTACTCTGCAAACTGAAATGTGTGCATAGCACGCTCCGTCTGGAGCATGCCACAAAGCACGCTATAAATTAGAGTGTGCCTGTGGATACACAAATTTTGAGTGTGATTGGTGACACACTCTAATTAGAGCGTGCTTTATGGCAATGCTCCAGGAGGAGCGTGCCATGCACACATTTCAGTTTGCAGCGTACAGTACGACCGATTTGCTTTGTAAAATTGTTTACACTCTCGGACTTAAAATTGACTTTTTGTACATGGTATTGACATTTTCTTAGTAGCACCTCCAGTAATATGTGCAACAATAATGCGTACTTTTCGCTTTTGTGATAATTATTTACATATTTGTTAGCACTTATTGACTAAAAAAATTTCCTAAATAATTGCAGTAAGTAAATTGTACGTATCTAAGAAGAAAATACTACATTTTATTGTTGTAGGCAATAGTACCTGGTTACTGACAATAAAGTCCGTACGATACAAAAGTGTACAAAACCAAATTGTCAGTACACTATGTAACAATTCATAAGTTCCTTAAGACACGGAAAGTCCGTATTATAGTTGCACAAATTACTTGGATAACTATTGACAAATAGAACAAAAAGTCAGTAGCGCGCTGAGCGTGAAGAAACTACAGTAAATTCTGTTCTGATTAATACAGATGTGACTGTAATTAAGAATTCAGGATTTACTGTACTTTTTGACAGGATCTACTGTACTTTGTACGGGATTTACCGTGTTATAGAAGTGAGCACGGAACATGCTGTAAGAGGTACAGAAAACCCTGTAACAATGAACAGTAAATCCTGTGTTCCTAACTACAGCAAAACCTAGCAAAAAAATATTCAACGAGATTGATTGTGATATTTTTATCACAGTGCATCTGCACTTGAATACAGTCACAGTAAATGGTCTTAAACTGGCGCGTGTTGGACGCCGATGTGACAATTAACTACGTAGCATGGATCAATTGTTAAAAGAAGGGTCAAGGCAAATTTCGGTTCATCGTCATATTTTCATTTATTAACAGGCTTAGAACAGAAAATGTTTCTTAAACTGCTGAAAGAAATGATGCAATTATCGGAACAGGACAACCTAATTTTCCTTGCGTCACGGAAGCCAACGTTGCTACGTATGTATGCACTCCCTACTCGCTCTGGCTCGGTTTTTCTATAACAGACAGTTCACCCTTACACTTTGTATACACAAGTCACGCTCGAAATATAAACAAGGATATATGAAAAGAGATGAGGGCTGTTTTGTTAATAGCGATGCCCGAGCCCACTGGGCACTGCCCAACAGGTCTAGAGGCCGGCCCCGTTGTTTCAGCATTCGCCCCGAGAACACAAAATCCAGGACTCGTCAGTTTGAGAGCATTAACTAGCGCACACCTAAGCTTTAATGGGTCGTGATTTGCCCACGCACGTTGGTCCAAGACAAGAGATCTACTTAGGAACCTGTGTAAGTTGGTCATCAGCCTCAGGAATAAGTCACTCAAACCTGCCAAACGCTCCTGGCACACTGCGAGAAAAAACTACGGAAAGTCCTGTTAATTTTTTCACAGCCTCTCTCCGTACCCAAAACAACGGAGATCTCCGTCTTTTAAATAACGGAGAGCCTCCGTTGTTTTTTTCACGGAGATCTCCGTCTTATTAGAAACGGAGATCCTCCGTTGTTTTTTTGTTCAGCTCTCCGTTGTCCGAGCGGCCAATGCCACATCGGGACGGTATCGTCTCCCTTAGGTCTCTGATGACGATGTCCGCATCCTAGACCTAGGTTCCGACCATTCGTTGAAAAGGTCTCATCAAGATCTACTCGAATCAGGAATAAAAAAAAATTCTTGTCAACCCCCTTTTTTCAAGATCCTGTTGCAGAAACTGGATCTTGAAAAAAAGGGGGTTGACCAAGAATTTTTTTTTATTCCTGATTCGAGTAGATCTTGATGAGACCTTTTCAACGAATGGTCGGAACCTAGGTCTAGGATGCGAACATCGTCATCGGGGACCCTGTATAAGGTGCCCGTCGACGTCCTTGGGGACCTGAAGCAGACGATACCGTCCCGGTGTGGTATTGGCCACTGGACAACGGAGAGATGGACAAAAAACAACGGAGGATCTCCGTTTCTAATAAGACGGAGATCTCCGTGGAAAATACAACGGAGGCTCTCCGTCATTTAAAAGACGGAGATCTCCATTGTTTTGGGTACGGAGAGAGGCTGTGAGAAAATTAACAGGACTTGCTGTAGTTTTTTCTCGCAGTGCAAACAGTATGTATGAAGCTAAGCATACGATAAAACCTACATTTATAATCAGAAGACAAACAGCTTGAAAAATTAGACAAAGACCGTATCTTAAAAAAAGAATGCCGCTCAACAGGAGATTAAAATTTGAGCGCATAACAGACAAGCAAAATATTGCTGTATTAATAAAAGTTAAACATAAAGCACAAGAGTAGTAAAAAATCACGGAAGGGCAAGAACCGTTCAGTAAGTCAGCGCCGCATGGTTTCGCAGATAAGTCCTAAACATTAACATTTTATAGCAAGTTGTGCGTTCGAAAATAATCTACCTAGTATGGGTTTTAAGGTGACTTTTGAGGTTAATTCCTTGGGTAAACTTCTTGTTACAAACTGTGCACTCGAAGGGCTTCTCCCCTGTGTGGGTTCTAAGATGAGATTTGAGATTACCTCGCTGGCTAAACTTCTTGTTGCAAACTGCGCACTCATAGGGCTTCTCCCCTGTGTGGGTTCTAAGATGAATTCTGAGATCACTTTCTTGGCTAAACTTCTTGTTACAAACTGTGCACTCGAAGGGCTTCTCCCCTGTGTGGGTTCTAAGATGAGTTCTGAGATGAGTTCCAAGGCTAAACTGCTTGTTGCAAACTGTGCACTCGAAGGGCTTCTCCCCTGTGTGGGTTCTAAGATGAGTTCTGAGATGACTTCCATTGCTAAACTTCTTGCTGCAATCGGAGCACTCAAAGAGCTTCTCCCCTGTGTGGGTTCTAAGATGAGCTCTGAGATGACTTCCATTGCTAAACTTCTTGTTGCAAACTGCGCACTCGAAGGGCTTCTCCCCTGTGTGGGTTTTAAGATGAGATTTGAGATGACTTCCCTGGCTAAACTTCTTGTTGCAAACTGCGCACTCATAGGGCTTCTCCCCTGTGTGGGTTCTAAGATGAGCTCTGAGATGACTTCCTCGGCTAAACTTCTTGTTGCAAACTGCGCACTCATAGGGCTTCTCCCCTGTGTGGGTTCTAAGATGAGCTCTGAGATGACTTCCTCGGCTAAACTTCTTGCTGCACTCGGAGCACTCAAAGGGCTTCTCCCCTGTGTGGGTTCTAAGATGAGTTCTGAGATGAGTTCCAAGGCTAAACTGCTTGTTGCAAACTGCGCACTCGAAGGGCTTCTCCCCTGTGTGGGTTATAAGATGAGTTCTGAGATCACTTCCTTGGCTAAACTTCTTGTTACAAACTGTGCACTCGAAGGGCTCCTCCCCTGTGTGGGTTCTAAGATGTTTTCTGAGATATCTTGTTTCGGTAAACCTCTTTGTGCAGACTGTGCACTCGAAATGCTTCTTCTCAGCGTGGGTCGTAGGATGCATTTTGAGATACAGATTTGAAATCAATTTCACTAACTGCACTTGAAAGGCTACTTTTCAGTGTGTTTTCTTAAATGCTTCGTCATCCGAGACCCGGAGACGAATGCTGCAGCACACACGGAGCACTCCTGGCCCGGAATTCAGCCCGTGTTCGAGGTGCAACCTGTAACACGGCAAAGCCAATGACTGTTGGACGCAAGGGCAACTGTTTACAATACTCTCTGCCTCTTACTATCTTCTTTTAGTATCAAAGTTCCTCAAACTAAATTACTACAGGGTGTCAATTATTTGAAAGTAGCAAGGGCAACCATACGGTATCATTTTTCACCGATGAACTAGTGGGCGCAAACGTCCAGGGACGGAGATCATTGCACTAATAAAAGCTTACGGTGAATTTCACTGTAAGCTACGGCGAACCCTGCAGCACTGTAGCTTACGGTGAATTTCACTGTAAGCTACGGTGAATATCACTGTAAGGTACGGTAAATGTCACTGTTGGCTACGACGAATCAGGGTGCATGACCGTGGCTTACAGCGACATATACCGTACCTTACAGTGATATTCACCGTAGCTTATAGTGCAATTCACCGTAAGCTACAGTGCTGCAGGGTCCGCCGTAGCTTACAGTGAAATTCACCGTAAGCTTTTATGAGTGTGGTGTTGAGTAATTGAAATCCGCGCCGGCGAGGTAGGCATCTGCTGCCTCTGAGGGTGGCAGGTCTCTGCGAGGGGGTGCTGCGGGACTCGCAGTACCCACAGGGATAACTTTGACCTCGCGGATGAACTCTCATTCTTCCCTCGCGACGACAGCCATGAGATCCACCGTTACGGAGGTCACTACAGCACCCCCTTAAGACCCGCGGCAACCCATGCCTGAGACATACACAAGGTCCAAGACAAGCCCGCGAGACTCAAAACACCCCCACTGGGACCCGCGGCACCCCCTCGTGTAGCCCTGGCCACCCTCAGTGGCAGCGAATGCCTACCTCGCCAGCGCCGATTTCAAAAACAAAACATCAATTATCTCTGGACCTGGACGGTTGCGCCCACTAGTTAGTTCATTGGTGACAAATGATCCCCTACGGTTGCCCTTGCTAACCACAAATTATTGACAAAGTAAGAAAAACCACCCTGTATGTAGGTTTTTAAGCGCGACCGCGCACGAAATTAAACATGCACATTGTAACGCACGAATTTTTACGTGACAATGCACGATTTAGAGCGCGGGTATGGAGAAAATCGTGCGTTTTTGCGCACAATTTTGAGCGCAACGTAGTGCATGTTTAATTCCGTACGTCGCGTAAGCATGAAACCTACACAGTAATTTAGTGTGCGTAGCTTACAGGAGGATACACAAGTATAATTGACCAGAAAAGTATGTTAGATAAATAGACGTCACGTGACGTCCGTTTGATCGTGCACACTAAATGTTATGAACAGAACTGATCCAGGAAGCGGAAGAAGGGAATAACTTATTACCAAATTGAGTTTTAGTTTTATTATTGTGCCTTATAATGCTTTACAGCATTACACCAAATTATTTGACTCGATTCCTAGCAGTTTGGTAGAAAATTGAAACAAAATTGACCTTATGCTTTTTGAACTTGTTATCATCTACCATATTTATTTGTTTTATTTAAGTTTTCCCTGCTACCAGTTTTTTGATTCTCCTGAAAAATGGCCAAAATGGAGTTATCCCCTCCCCTTCTTCCGCTTCCTGGATCAACTGAACATAAAACTGTGTATGAAAGACGTTGCAGTTGCTAGAGGAGATTTTTCGTGCAAACTTTGTTCGGAAAACTGGAAATACTTAAAAATCCGTTTTTTCCAAACAAAAAGATTTCGTGCCCGCGTACGGGCACGGGCAGATGCGGACCACCCGGAATTTACGGTAGCGGCCCGCATACGAGCAGTTGAGGGCAGATGTGCCCAGCCTATGCACGAGCTGAGCCCGTCCTGTACCCGGATTTACTCGGGCTGTGCCCGTAACGGGCGCAGAATCTTTTAGTCTGAGGTTCCGTTCTAATTTTGGTACAAAATTGAACAAAAAGTTCATCTGCACCGTGTATGAAATTTAAATAAAATCATTAAGTGTGTGAATCGTAACACGTCCGGTTAAGTTCTATTAAGCGGCTGTTTTCAATACCGCATCAAAAATTTTGCACACACTAAATTTATTTGTACAATTTTTGTTCAAAGCTTTGAACAAAGTTGCGCATACATAAATTTTGCACTACTCTGTGCGCAGAATCGCTCAAATTCGTGTGAATTTTTGCACAAATTCGTGTAAAAGTTTGCACAAATTTTGTGCGAAACGGACGTATGCGCAACTTTGTGTAAAGCTTTGTACAAAATTATACAAATACATTTAGAGTGCATGAATCGTTCAAATCAGGGCACATTGGATTCGTATACGAATAAAATTGGATGTGTGTCATCCGGCAACGACCAAATGAGATCCTCGGTCACGGTAAGACAAAATCTAAATGGCACCCCTCGTAATCGGCGAAGAGGTTATCTTTGATCCATCAACGGTGGTGAACACAAAATGGGCCAGGAAGATTTGAATACTAGATACTTGGATGAGATCACTATAAAGCGAAGGTCAGACTTCTCGCCACTTCAGAGGCGACACAAAATGGCGAAACTTCTGTGTCTGACCACGATGTGGTCAGACTTATGAATCCTGTCACTACGGGTCCATGTCCATGCGGCCTATACCGCGGTCAGACAAGAAAAAGTCTCACCAAGTCTTAGCGAGACTTTCAGGTCGGACCAAAACTAGCCAAGACTTTCTGTCTCGCCATATTATAGCGCAGAGTCTTTCCATTAAATTTTCAGTGGTTCTAAAATTGAGACGAGCAGGCGAACAGGTGACTCTAGATAGTGTGACCGCATTAGCACACAACTCACCTATCCACAGTTGCTGAACTGGAAACCGTCTTCAGCTCGAACAGGAAGGCCAGAAGCAGATGATGCAAAGATGCAGCCCGAGGTTCTGCAAGGAGGCAAAGAAAGAGTCAGTACTTCAACAACAGACGCGTCATAGTTGTTGTTCGAGGAGTTACTACTATTACTACCAGAACGATCTAACGCAGAGGAAATTGTAACCGCCTAAGTGATCTCTCGGGAACGTTACGAGACATTGAAACAATTGTCGTTTCGCTGAAGGCCTCCGGCTGCTACGATCTTGAGTATTTTAGTGGCACGAAGTGATCACACCACTCTTCGTGTCCTAAAATTGCCTCCGTAACAAAATTTTAACCAAAAGCAATGAGTAGTAGCGAATATCGTGTCAGAGACCGACAACTAGTTTGAATGCTTCAGGTGTTGATATAGCTACACCTTATTGCCACCTTAACTATGAAGTGAACCTCAAATAGCTGCGATTACTCACACCACTCATGAGACACTACCCAAAAAACAGTGCAAGTAATTTTTGTGGTTGGCGCGCACTAGTTCCAACCAGTCTGCAACCCATCATTTTCACATTTATCATTGAGTACTTTGCTCACTTTTTATGGACACACGGCAAAAACGGTACCGGGTTTTCTCAGGAAGTCTATAGTAAAGACATAGGCAATATCATGGACTTCCTGGGAAAACCGGGAACCGTTTTTACCGTGCACGTCATAGATTTTACCCTTGCGTAACAAGGCCGCGAGTCGGGAGGAAGGCTAAAGAACAAGAGTGAGTTACTGCCTGCATTCAAGAGACGCAACTGGCGGATAGTTCGAATCTGTTTGAGTAGTACCAGCAACCGCATGAAGAAGGGAGCATGATTTTTCGATGCTGGGATTAGACGGTACAAAACCTGAGACAGCTAACCTACAGGAGACGGACCTCGTTTAACTACTCAGGTAAAAATCAGGACCGGAAGTAGGAACAGGAAAATCCGGAAGCAACTGCCGACTGCTGGTCCAGCCGAAAAAAACATACACTATTACATTGGACTCACTCTGATCCCTCGTTAAAACGAATTCAAAGGCAGCCAGGTCACACCAGCCAATCAAAAGCCATTTTTGTCTCGCCATATTTTGGCGCCAAGTCTTTTCATTAAATTTTCAGAGTATTTGGTTCACGTGTTCAAAAAGGGCGTAAACCCCCCGCCTTCCATTGTTAATAGGAGCTCAATACCTACATCTGTTGAAATGTTGCTCTACTATTCGTCACTCAGCTATACTGCAACGGAGAAAATTCCTCAGAAACCGACACCTCATTGACTGACGCAGCTGAGGAAGAAAATCTTAGGAACGGCACAAACCGGTCCCAGAGTGCGCTCATGCTATCGTGCGTACGTTAAATATGAACCCAGGAATAATTGCCCCATGCCGTTAGGGACTCAACAGCTCAATCGGTATTCGGTCCTAGATTACTTTTTTTTTTACTTTTTTTTAAGGTTTCATAAAAAATGGTTAGTTGCATTGAAAATAACTCAAAACAACCCCCAAAGTTGCCCCGAATTGAAAGGAATTTTGAGTAGAAACTTTTTGTCGAGGTTTATAAAAATGAGTTGTTGCAGGGTACCTTTCAACTTAGAGCGGTGAGACAGGATTTGTTTTGCACATAATACCCTAATCTAAAAATTTACACGAGCGTTTTTTAATATAGCTCTCCTGAAAATTTTAATGACGTATCAAAGTCAAAGTTACCTAAAAAACCAATTTTTTACTAAAATTTTCTTAATTTATTTTTGAATAGCAATAGATATGCAGAAACCCTCGTGTAAATTTGTAGAGCAACCTTTTGTGGTCATTTTAAGCCCTGGCACGTTCCTCTACCTCCAAAGATACCCCGCAACAACTCTTGAACAGGTTGAGAAACGGTCAAAATTTCTATGGAGAAAAAACAGAGGTCAAAGTTCGACAACATTTTTTCTACTGATAATCACCAATATTAAATACTTTAAATGAAACTATAAATCCCATGTCTTGGTTTGGGTTTGAACATGAGTCTAGGGTTCCTTCAAGGTCAGTTTTAAGCAACAGTAAGGTAACTAAAGAGCCAAAAAAAAAAAAAAAAAAAAAAAAAAAAAATTGGATTTTAAAATTTTTGACATTTTGACATGTTTTGGAAAATTAATTTTTTGACCGACTTAGACTTTGAATTTTTACAAACCGGTTGCAGGGTTTTAAAGGGAAAAGTCCATAGATTAAAAAGAGCCAATAAAAAAATAATCAAAATTTTGACCCTCAGACCTCATTTAGGTGTCCCCCCCCCTTAAAAGAAGGGTCAAAGCAAATTTCGGTTCATCGTCATATTTTTATTTATTAACAGGCTTAGAATAGAAAATGTTTCTTAAACTGCTGGCAGAAATGGTGCAATTATCGTAACAGGACAACCTAATTTTCCTTGCGTCACGGAAGCCAACGTTGCTACGTATGCTTGCACTTCCTACTCGCTCTGGCTCGGTTTATCTATAACAGACAGTTCACCCTTACACTTTGTATACACAAGTCACGCTCGAAATATAAACAAGGATATATGAAAAGAGATGAGGGCGGTTTTGTTAATAGCGATGCCCGAGCCCACTGGGCACTGCCCAACAGGTCTAGAGGCCGGCCCCGTTGTTTCAGAATTCGCCCCGAGAACACAAAATCCAGGACTCGTCAGTTTGAGAGCATTAACCTGCGCAAACCTAAGCTTTAATGGGTCGTGATTTGCCCACACACGTTGGTCCAAGACAAGAGATCTACTGAGGAACCTGTGTAAGTTGGTCATCAGCCTCAGGAGTAAGTCACTCAAACCTGCCAAAAGCTCTTGGCAAACAGTATGTATGGAAAAGCCGGGCATACGATAAAACTTACATTCATAATCAAAAGACAAACGGCTTAAAAAATAAGACATAGCCCTTATCTTAAAAAAAGAATGCCGCTCAATAGGAGATTACAATTTGAGCGAATAACAGACAAGCAATATATTGCTGTATTAATAAAAGTAAAACATAAAGCACAAGAGTAGTAAAAAATCACGAAAGGGCAAGAACCGTTCAGTAAGTCAGCGCCGCATGGTTTCGCAGATAAGTCCTAAAAATTAACATTTTAAAGCAAGTTGTGCGTTCGAAAAAAATCTACCTAGTATGGGTTTTAAGGTGTCTTTTGAGGTGAATTCCTTGGGTAAACTTCTTGTTACAAACTGTGCACTCGAAGGGCTTCTCCCCTGTGTGGGTCCTAAGATGAGTTCTGAGATCAATTCCTTGGCTAAACTTCTTGTTACAAACTGTGCACTCGAAGGGCTTCCCACCTGTATGGGTTCTTAGATGAGATTTGAGATAACTTCCGTGGCTAAACTTCTTGTTGCAAACTGTGCACTCAAAGGGCTTCTCCCCTGTGTGGGTTTTAAGATGAAATCTGAGATAACTTCCTTGGCTAAACTTCTTGTTACAAACTGTGCACTCGAAGGGCTTCTCCCCTGTGTGGGTTCTAAGATGAGTTCTGAGATGACTTTCTTGGCTAAACTTCTTGTTACAAACTGTGCACTTGAAGGGCTTCTCCCCTGTGTGGGTTCTAAGATGAGTTCTGAGATGACTTCCATCGCTAAACTTCTTGTTACAAACTGTGCACTCGAAGGGCTTCTCCCCTGTGTGGAATCTAAGATGAAATCTGAGATCACTGCCTCGACTAAACTTCACGTTACAAACTGTGCACTCGAAGGGCTTCTCCCCTGTGTGGGTTCTAAGATGAGATTTGAGATGACTTCCCTGGCTAAACTTCTTGTTGCAAACTGCGCACTCATAGGGCTTCTCCCCTGTGTGGGTTCTAAGATGAGATTTGAGATTACTTCCGTGGCTAAACTTCTTGTTGCAAACTGCGCACTCATAGGGCTTCTCCCCTGTGTGGTTTCTAAGATGAACTCTGAGATTACTTTCAAGGCTAAACTTCTTGTTGCAAACTGTGCACTCGAAGGGCTTCTCCCCTGTGTGGGTTTTAAGATGAGTTCTGAGATCACTTCCTTGGCTAAACTTCTTGTTACAAACTGTGCACTCGAAGGGCTTCTCCCCTGTGTGGGTTCTAAGATGTTTTCTGAGATATCTTGTTTCGGTAAACCTCTTTGTGCAGACTGTGCACTCGAAATGCTTCTTCTCAGCGTGGGTCGTAGGATGCATTTTGAGGTATAGATTTGAAATCAATTTCACTAACTGCACTTGAAAGGCTACTTCTCAGTGTGGTTTCTTAAATGCTTCGTCATCCGAGACCCGGAGACGAATGCTGCAGCACACACGGAGCACTCCTGGCCTGGAATTCAGCCCGTGTTCGAGGTGCAACCTGTAACACGGCAAAGCCAATGACTGTTGGACGCAAGGGCAACTGTTTACAATACTCTCTGCCTCTTACTATCTTCTTTTAGTATCAAAGTTCCTCAAACTAAATTACTACAGGGTGTCAATAATTTGAAAGTAGCAAGGGCAACCATACGGTATCACTTTTCACCGATGAACTAGTGGGCGCAAACGTCCAGGGACGGAGATCATTGGTGTTGAGTAATTGAAATCCGCGCCGGCGAGGTAGGCATCTGCTGCCTCTGAGGGTGGCAGGTCTCTGCGAGGGGGTGCTGCGGGACTCGCAGTACCCACAGGGATAACTTTGACCTCGCGGATGAACTCTCATTCTTCCCTCGCGACGACAGCCATGAGATCCACCGTTACGGAGGTCACCTCAGCACCCCCTTGAGACCCGCGGCAACCCATGCCTGAGACATACACAAGGTCCAAGACAAGCCCGCGAGACTCAAAACACCCCCACTGGGACCCGCGGCACCCCCTCGTGTAGCCCTGGCCACCCTCAGTGGCAGCGAATGCCTACCTCGCCAGCGCCGATTTCAATAACAAAACAACAATTATCTCTGGACCTGGACGTTTGCGCCCACTAGTTAGTTCATTGGTGACAAATGATCCCCTACGGTTGCCCTTGCTAACCACAAATTATTGACAAAGTAAGAAAAACCACCCTGTATGTAGGTTTTTAAGCGCGCCCGCGCACGAAATTAAACATGCACATTGTAACGCACGAATTTGTACGTGACGATGCACGATTTAGTGCGCGAGTATGGAGAAAATCGTGCGTTTTTGCGCACAATTTTGAGCGCAACGTAGTGCATGTTTAATTCCGTACGTTGCGTAAGCATGAAACCTACACAGTAATTTAGTGTGCGTAGCTTACAGGAGGATACGCGTGTATAATTGACCGGAGAAGTATGTTAGATAAATAAACCTCACGTGACGTCCGTTTGATCGGGCACACTAAATGTTATGAACAGAACTGATCCAGGAAGCGGAATAAGGGAATAACTTATTACCAAATTGAGTTTTAGTTTTATTATTGTGCCTTATAATGCTTTACAGCATTACACACTAAATTGCTATGTAGTTTTTTGTGCATAGCTTTGAACGAAATTGAGCATACGTTTGGAAATGCACGAATTCGTGCGTAGCTAAGCATGAAAATGTGCATTGTTATGCAGCACCACGTGCGTTGTTGCGCACAAATCTGTGCATTCCACGCGTATGCTCAATATCGTGCAAAGCTATGCACGAAAAAACTACATAGTAATTTAGTGTGTACACCAAATTATTTGACTCGATTCCTAGCAGTTTGGTAGAAAATTGAAACAAAATTGACCTTATGCTTTTTGAACTTGTTATCATCTACCATATTTATTTGTTTCATTTAAGTTTTCCCTGCTACCAGTTTTTTGATTTTTCTGAAAAATGGCCAAAATGGAGTTATCCCCTCCCCTTCTTCCGCTTCCTGGATCAACTGAACATAAAACTGTGTATGAAAGACGTTGCAGTTGCTAGAGGAGATTTTTCGTGAAAACTTTGTTCGGAAAACTGGAAATACTTAAAAATCCGTTTCTCCAAACAAAAAGATTTCGTGCCCGCGTACGGGCACGGGCAGATGCGGACCACCCGGAATTTACGGTAGCGGCCCGCATACGAGCAGTTGAGGGCAGATGTGCCCAGCCTATGCACGTGCTGAGCCCGTGCTGCCCGTGATGTACCCGGATTTACTCGGGCTGTGCCAGTAACGGGCGCAACATCTTTATGTCTGAGGTTCCGTTCAAATTTTGGTACAAAATTGAACAAAAAGTTCATCTGTACAAAAAACTGTGACGTGAATGAAATTTGAATAAAATCATTAAATGTGTGAATCGTAACACGTCCGGTTAAGTTCTATTAAGCGGCTGTTTTCAATACCGCATCAAAAACTTTGCACACACTAAATTTATTTGTACAATTTTTGTTCAAAGCTTTGAACAAAGTTGCGCATACATAAATTTTGCACAACTCTGTGCGCAGAATCGCTCAAATTCGTGTGAATTTTTGCACAAATTCGTGTAAAAGTTTGCACAAATTTTGTGCGAAACGGACGTATGCGCAACTTTGTGTAAAGCTTTGTACAAAATTATACAAATACATTTAGAGTGCATGAATCGTTCAAATCAGGGCACATTGGATTCGTATACGAATAAAATTGGATGTGTGTCATCCGGCAACGACCAAATAAGATCCTCGGTCACGGTAAGACAAAATCTAAATGGCACCCCTCGTAATCGGCGAAGAGGTTATCTTTGATCCATCAACGGTGGTGAACACAAAATGGGCCAGGAAGATTTGAATACTAGATACTTGGATGAGTTCACTATAAAGCGAAGGTCAGACTTCTCGCCACTTCAGAGGCGACACAAAATGGCGAAACTTCTGTGTCTGACCACGATGTGGTCAGACTTATGAATCCTGTCACTACGGGTCCATGTCCATGCGGCCTGTACCGCGGTCAGACAAGAAAAAGTCTCACCAAGTCTTAGCGAGACTTTCAGGTCGGACCAAAACTAGCCAAGACTTTTTGTCTCGCCAGATTATAGCGCAAAGTCTTTCCATTAAATTTTCAGTGGTTCTAAAATTGAGACGAGCAGGCGAACAAGTAACTCTAGATAGTGTGACCGCATTAGCACATAACTCACCTATCCACAGTTCCTGGACTTGAAACTGTCTTCAGCTCGAACAGGAAGGCCAGAAGCAGATGATGCAAAGATGCAGCCCGAGATTCTGCAAGGAGTCAAAGAAAGAGTCAGTACTTCAACAACAGACGCGTCATAGTTGTTCGAGGAGTTACTACCGTTACTACCAGGACACTCTAACGCAAAGGAAATTGTTACCGCCTAAGTGATCTCTCGGGATCTCTCGGGAACGTTACGAGACATTGAAAAAATTTTCGTTTCGCTGAAGGCCTCCGGCTGCTACGATCTTAAGTATTTTAGTGGCACGAAGTGATCACACCGCTCTTCGTGTCATAAAATTGCCTCCGTAACAAAATTTTTACCAAAAGCAATGAGTAGTAGCAAATATTGTGTCAGAGACCGACTTCTGGTTTGAATGCTTCAGATGCTGATATAGCTACACCTTATTGCCACCTTAACTGTGAAGTGAACCTCAAAGTGCTGCGATTACTCACACCACTCATAAGAAGCTACCCAAAAAACAGTGAAAGTAATTTTAGTGGTTGGCGCGCACTAGTTCCAACCAGTCTTCAACCCTTCATTTTCACATTGCAAACTTTTTAGGGACACGTCTGAGGTTTTACCCTTGCGTAACAAGGCCTCTAGTCCGGAGTAAGGCTAAAGAACAAGAGTGAGTTACTGCCTGCACTCAAGAGATGCAACTGGCGGTTAGTTCGAATCTGTTTGAGTAGTACCAGCAACCGCATGAAGAAGGGAGCATGATTTTTCGATGCTGGGATTAGACGGTACAAAACCTGAGACAGCTAACCTACAGGAGACGGACCTCGTTTAAGTACTCAGGTAAAAATCAGGACCGGAAGTAGGAACAGGAAAATCCGGAAGCAACTGCTGACTGCTGGTCCAGCCGGAAAAATATACACTATTACATTGGACTCACTCTGATCCCTCGTTAAAACGAATTCAAAGGCAGCCAGGTCGCACTAGCCAATCAAAAGCCATTTTTGTCTCGCCATATTTTGGCGCCAAGTCTTTTCATTAAATTTTCAGTATATTTGGTTCACGCGTTCAAAAAGGGCGTAAATCCCCCGCCTCCCACACTGGTAAAACTAAAGCGTAGTATTACCCTCTGTTTTCAAGCGTTATCAGTTTACGCTTGAAATCAAGCGTAACAGGCTCATCCGCCAAGATTTCCCCTATCTAAATGCATGGGGGAATGCTTGACTCAAGCATAGAGTTACGCTTTAGTTTTACCAGTGCATTGTTAGTAGGAGCTCAGTACCTACATCTGTTGAAGTGTTGCTCTACCGTCACTCAGCTATACTGCAACGGAGAGAATTCCTCAGAAACCGACACCTCATTGACTGACGCAGCTGAGGAAGAAAATCTTAGGAACGGCACAAACCGGTCCCAGCGTGCGCTCATGCTATCGTACGTACGTTAAATATGAACCCAGGAATAATTGCCCCATGCCGTTAAGGGCTCAACAACTCAATAGGTATTCGGTCCTAGATTACTCGGTCCTTGGTCCGTTACTTGAACTTTGATTGTATTTAGAAAACTTTAACGGTCATGAACCAACGAGCCTATGCCAACGACACGCCTTGACGTAACAATGAGCGGTGATGAATGATATTCCTAATTTGATAAGTTTCATACAAATTGCAGCGAATAAAAATTCAAATGATCGCATCTGCTCTGCAAACTCAACAGTGTACTCAGTACACTCTGTTCAGCGTGTACTCACAAGCACACTCCAACGAGAGTGTGCTCAGATGAGCACACTCCCAAGAGAGAGTACTCAAATGAGTACACACCTGAGCATGCCTGGCAGGATATGCAGCTGCAGGGGCACAAAGAAAACCTTACTAACTTAAGGCCTTACAAAGCAAAGCAGCTTGTTATAACAAAGTATTTTGAGCATTTATAAGCTTACAAAGACAATACTTCGTAATTTACGAACTTTTTCTTCGTATAACAAAGTAAAGTAGTTTGTACTATGAATGCTCAAAATACTTGGTACGGTTTTAAGTGTGTGTGTACTCATTTCAGTACACTCTAGTGGGAGTGTGCTAATGAGTACACGCTCATGGGAGTGTACTCGTGAGTACACGCTTAAGAGAGTGTAGTAAGTACACTTGTTGAGTTTGCAGAGAAGTCCTGGAAATTGCCTATGTCTTTACAATAGACGTCCTGGGAAAACCCGTCTACCCTTTTTGCCCTGATAACTTTAAAGATCTCTAGCTATCGGCTTGTTGATATCCAGGGGTTACTAACTAAATGTTAGGTACAATTTTGTACAATTTTTCCTACAATTTTCGTACGAAAATCTGCACAAATTTCCCCATTTTTGTGCATAATCTCGTACATAATTGAACGAAAAGTTCATCTGCGCAACAAACTGTGATGTCTCGTGCGAAATTTGTACAAAAACATTTAGTGCGTTGAAGCTGCTTTCCGAGGTGCGTGTGCACATTGGGGCGCGAGGTAAGTGATGCACGATCCACGTTGGTTCCACGGTCCATCGCTGATCCGCCGTGGTCGCCCGACTGCAAAATACACTCGCCTCACACCCCAGCAGGCTGGTTCCGAACAGTGCCTCGTCGCTTTGTCTCTCTCGCTACCGTACAGAACGACCCACTAATGCGAGAGAGAGGAGAGAGAGAGGCGCCGAAAGCAATGTTCGGACCAGCCTTCAGCTGGGTGACCGACCGGCTCGGCCAAATAGACCATCGTGCTGCCTCTTGCTTTGCCCCGTGGTATGTAAGTCCGGCCGGCCGGTCCAATATATGCAGAGCCCCTTCCTCTGCCGGGCGGGGGAATGCAGCCCAAATCACCTCTCTCCTTCTCTCTCTCTCTCTTACTCTCTCACTCTCTCTCTCTTACTCTCTTACTCTCTCTCTTACTCTCTCACTCTCTCTCTTACTCTCTCACTCTCTTCCCCCCCCCCTCTGTATCTCCACCCCGATTGCTCGACCTCTACCCTCGCCCCTTCCCCCTTTTGTCCAACCCCTGCCTGAACCCTCTAAACATTCACCAACCCCCAACGCCACCCCCTACCGACCGTCTGGCGGCGTTCGAGGCTGGCCACGTAGATTTATTGCCAGCCCCGGTACAGCGGCCAAGGAGACACAAACACACACACACGCACACAGACACACACTCCCCGAGCGGAGAGGCCAATTTAGCAGCGGGTTCCACCAGTTAAATACGTGTATGAGAAATTGCGCTGGCGGCTAGGCAGGCGATTGGAACAGGGAAGCGCACCGCACCCGCTGCCCTTTCTGGTTACAGTTTATCGAAGTGATTCGCTCTTTAAAAAATGGACGAATTTTAAAATTTCACTACTGTGAGCGGAAAGCATCCATAAACTGGAAGATTAGGGGGCCCCAATGGCATGCACTATTCGAAGGTCACAACCGTTGGCTGCTTAAATATCAGTAACTTTTCTTTATGAATGAATAAATACAATATTCGAGGAATTTCCATTTCAAGGAGTGTCTGAATCTACAGTGGAAATCGGAAACCCACAATGGAATTCATAAAATTCCAGATGGGTAAACGTTCGAAATACTAGCTGAGTTTTTAGATTTCTCTGGATTCTACTTTCCAAACTGGTAGCCAACGTGGTGACGTCACATTCGTTTTAACGTGAAAAGTGCTATGTCAGTTTGGACGTGACAAACAGTGAAATTTTGCAGTCAAACGAATGTGACCACACCGCACCGCTTTGTCACATTAAATTGGGTGTGACACAAAATCAGCAACTGAACTGTCACATCAAAACGAATGTGACACATGGTACCTATTGACATATGTCGTGTCACATCAAAACGAATGTGACAACCCTAACTGTCACGTTCGTTAGAATGTGACATGCCCGAATTGTCACATTCAAATGAACGTGACAACCCACAACCTGACACTCATGGCATCGTCCGAGGGCGTGTCACATTCAGACGGAAGGTGACAGTTCGTGGATGTCACATTTCGTTTGGATGTGACACGACATATGTCAATGGCAACCACGGGTCACATTCATTTGACTGTAAATTTTCACTGTTTGTCACGTTCAAACTGACGTCGCAGTTTTAATGTTCAAACGAATGTGATGTCACATTCGTTGGCTACCAGTGCATAGTGGAAAGAAATCCAGAATAGTTTCCACTTGGAATATTAAACTGGATTAGGTCCTTCTCACATCCTTGAACGCCGTCTTGTCGCGCTGCAGTCTCTGTCGCACTCCCTGCGGGGCTCACGCACCGTCCTATAGGTGCGACAGAGACAGCACGACGGCAGCCCCTTCGCAGGTGTCGCGTCACACCGCCTCCCCATCATTCTGTCCTTTTCCTTCCCCACGCGTCCTTCGTCTTGCTTCTTATCTTCCTCTCCACTGCATAAATTTCTATACTCTTGTACGGAAAATATACCGAAGAATATAGTACGAAAGTACGCACGAAAGTACGAGTACCTGTTCCATTTAAGCTCATGTTAACGGGTACGGAGAAAAGTACAGAAAGTTCCGTACTTGGCAAGTACGGACGGTCCAGGCAAATTGTTGACCAGACACGTTCCGTACTTTTTTCTACCAGTGATCCTTGCAGTGCCCAGGAGGCGGTGTGGTGCCACACCTGCGAAGGGCGTGCCGTCGTGCTGTCTCTGTCGCACCCATTGGACGGTGCCTAAGCCCCACAGGGAGTGCGACAGAGACAGCGCGACGAATAAATGGAGGTCCGATTCAGACCACTGGGGCTGACGGGGTGCTCGCCCTTCGCAGCAGACGTCTGGAAGTAGGGGTGGCGCACAGTGGGCCAGAAGACGGGCGCACTTGGCCGAAACTCTTCACGCGTTTTCAGATCCAAGGTCACTAAATGGGACTGGAACAATGTGTGAGACCCCACCAATGGATTCTTCGTTTGAAACGCAATCGATTGGTGGGGTCACACGTTCGTTTCGAGCTCCATTTAGCGACTTAGGAGCTCAAAACGCGTCCGGAACTTTGACCGGTTCCTTCGGTTTTCCGGCCCACTGTAGGCGGATTGGGAGTCGGTGGACTGGATCAACATGTCGGCTTGTTGAGGAACAGGTTGGCTTATAGCAGGGGAAGACCAAGTTGCGAGTGAGAAACAATGCTCACGCTCACTACACGGTAGTTTCTGTGCCAAGCAAGAAAACTTGCGAATGTATTTGCATTGTAATAAAATTGCCACGAGAGGAAGACCTTGAAGATCATTTGTCCTTGTCCCACTAACTTGCCACTGCGGGTTTGTAGTGTAATTAAATCACCAGGAGAGGATCACTCCGGATTCACTGCAAAGCCAGTGGTAAGTTTGCTTGCCACAAATTTGGCAAGCCGTTTTGAATGCCAAAAATTGGCAAGCTTGGTCCGAGACCACTCCCAAGCTTGCCAAAATTTGGCAAGCTCATAAGGATTTCAGGTCAAACCTAGCCAAATTTTGGCATTCAAAACGGCTTGCCAAATTCGTGGCAAGCAAACTTACCACTGGCTTTGCAGTGCATCATATGTCTCACTTTCATCCTTATGTGACGGGGCTGCCGCAGTAGGCGCTGGCGGCTAAAACTCTAGACGCGTTCGAGCTCCTAAAACGCTGAACAGGACTCGAACCGAATGTGTGACCCCACTGATGGATTCTTCGGTTGAAGAGCAATCCATTGGTGGGGCCAGAAGTTCGGTTCGAATTCTGTTAAGCGACTCTATGGAGCTAAAAACGCGTCTGGAGTTTTGTCCACTACACCTGTGCCGGTATTCTAGCCCACCGTGTGGCGACCACCACCACCTCTTCGAGTGCCCCTCGTGAGATGTCTCCAACGCGCACGTCAGCGGCGGCAATGGAGTGCATGGCGCTGCAGCGAGCGGAGGACTTGTGCCCTCTCAATCACACCCACACACACGGCGGTGAGGCGTGCATGTACATGTGGCTCCTTATTAGGGCACTGCATTGCGTACTCGGAATACGGTGCTCTCATTCATTACACCCCCCCCCCAGCCGTCTCTCTCTCTCTCTCTCTCTCTCTCTCTCTCTCTCTCTCTCTCTCTCTCTCTCTCTCTCTCTCTCTCTCTCTCGCAGTGCGCGCTGAAAAGTGCCGCCCGAGGCATAATGAATGCAGATTTCACTAAGAATAAGAGGAGAGCCGCTCTGCGTGGGGCCTCGATAGTGGTTCCTACTCCATTTACTTCCTTCGGGCTTCTGAGTGTTCTGCTTACGCTGGCACGTTGTTAAAATGATATTGGAAAATCCGCACTGAAACGTCGTCGTGTGTCGAAGTGCACGCTGAAAGCCTTGCGAAGTGGGCTGAGCATATTATGTAAGGCGCAAACTATTTAGTTTGTTATACGAAGAAATGGTTCGTATTACGAAGGTCTAGCACATACAAAATTTTGTTTGTAAGCTTATGTATGCTCAAAATGCTTTGTTATAACAAGCTCCTTCTCTTTGTAAGGCCTAAAGTAGTTTGTAAGGTTTCCGGAGTTCGCCTTTTGAAGCTCTGTTGAAAATATTCGTAGGTTTTTCCAATGGGTTTTCATAAAAATAAAAAGTCATTTGAACCATAACATACGTACAACATGGAGAAAAAAGACTTACTTGAGTTTATTAAACTAACCAAAGATCGCAGGCATTTATTTATCTCAGCAAGTTCTTCGAGACTTTTCGCGATTGTAACTAACAGTAGTGGGAAAAGTGCTATGACCGCTGTGTGTGTGTGTGTGTGTGTGTGTGTGTGTGTGTGTGTGTGTGTGTGCGCGCGCGCGCGCGCGCTCTCGTACGCTGTCCCTGTGGTTGCGGTCCTGGAAGCAGATGGCTCCTTCGGGCTCCCGTAACATAACTCTGGTTCCGCCGTACACACACACACACACACAGATACGTGAACAAATACCCGCAGACAGCAGTATCCACCCGCACAGAAACGAAGTACCCTCTCACCGCGGCGGTGCACCTGGCTGCTGCAGTAGTTCAGGCGCGCCATTCATGCGCCGTACTTTGACAATACAGCTCATAATTTTTCCTGTTGCGTTGGCCTACACTCTAAAAAGTCGACGAAGCATTTGCTCTATAACTACGAAGAAAATGAAGACTTTGAAAGGTCTTCTTTAGTCAGTGCAAAGTGTACAGTACAGATAGAGTCCTTAAGCTGCTAGAGAGGCGCGGGGTGTGTCGCCTGGTCCGCCATCTTGTAACGAACCGGAGAATGTTTTCGCTGATACCTTCTAAACCGTTAATGTTAGAGGCGAATTGTATGCGAGCCGATTGTAGTTCCCCGTTCAAGCTGCAATCGGCTCGCTTACTCTTCCCCTCTACACTGCAAATCCAAGTGTAGGACAGATCGACACTTCGAGGCGTCGAACAGTTTGTCCTACGCTTGTACGTGTCGACCAGTTTTATCCGCACTTCGAAGTGTCGACAACACAGTGCCCAACGCTTTGAAGCGAGGGGGTAAACACTTCAAGAAATCGTGTACAGAGTACTCGGTATTACGCTGTATTACGGTGGTATTACACGTGTATTACGGCTTTATAATGCTAAATTTTGCCACATTTGACTCTAAAATGGTATTACAAATACGTGTATTACGCGTAATACACGGCTTGTTTTTGTACAGGGCATTACGAAAGTGTTTACCCCCTCGCTTTGAAGTGTCGACCACAGCATGTCCTACGGCAAACTACGCGTAGACACAGTGTGTTCGACACTTCAAAGCGTCGGACAAAACTGGTCGACACTTGCAAGCGTAGGACAAACTGGTCGACGCCTACAAGTGTCGACCTGTCCAACTCTTGGATTTGCAATGTAGCGTCAATGGTTTAGAAGCTGTGAGCAAAAAACCAATACGCCGTTTCGTTTCAAGATGGCGGAACTGGGCAATTCCGCGCCTCTCTACCACGTTAAGGACTCTAAGTACAGAGACAAAATGTGTTTGCCTTCTTTGGGATACGCCTCTCGCCTATCGTCGCAGCGTTTGGTTGTCTAGCCTGGCAGAGCGCCTGTCACCGGCAGGGTAGGCAACCAAGCCTCAATCCGGCGCTCGGCGGGTTGCCCATGTCCAAGTTCGCGGGCGCTTTTCGCTTTCCTCCTTGAGTGATTTACGGTGAAAACCTCTCGATGGTGAAAACCATTATGTTAAGTTTCTTAATGAAGAAGTAGATCGTAAATTGCGCAGAGTTTTCTTTGAGAGCTTACGCTTATTCTCAAAATACTTTGTAAAAACCGAGGTGGCAACCTCTCGTGAAATCCTGTGTCCACTTGAGCGCCTGAAATCCGAAGCCTTCCCTCAAAAAGGCAAAGGAGAAGCATCGTTTAGGCGTAAATCTGGTGAAATCCGATGAAATCCCTTCTCTTAAGAAATTGTGTTAACCCAAACATCAAAAGTGGTTGTCCCCTCGGCAATTATCGGTTAATTTTCAAAATGATTCGAGGTTTAAAATAGTTTGTTTCAAGAGTTGCCTCGCTTTTAATCGCATTTCGTGCTCATCGTTTTGCCCTCCCTTTGTGCCGCCCTCATGGACGGTCGGCCTCGTAAAGAGCAGCAAGACTGATTCCGAGAGTCGTCGTTTTCGTCGCTCTGCCTCTCTCGCACTCATGGTGCGGTCCGTACGAGTGCGAGAGAGACAGCGCGACGAAAGCGACTCTCGGAATCGGTCTACAGTAAAGACCGGGAGCAACAAGTGGCGTCGTTGGCAAGGTCCACTCCCCGGCCTGCTGCAAGCCTGCGGCACTAGCCCTGATTCAGTGGAGCGATTCCCGCCGGCCGCACTCCTCGCTCTGTCTCTCTCGCACTCACGGGGTGTGCCGCAGGGGTGCGAGAGAGACAGGGTGAGGAGTGCGGGCGGCGGAACCACTCGACGGGACAGGCTTCGGATGCGACGGCCCTCAGACGCTTTATTGGATTGATAGTTAAGTAAAGACTCCGGCATAGGCTGATTCCGAACACTGCTGGCTTGGGTCGCCCCGCCTCTGTCGTACTGATGGGGCGCCCGACGTTGCACAGTGGGCCAGAGGACCGGTGGAGGTGGTCAAAATCCCGGACGGGTTTTGAGAGGCCTGTGAAGGCAGCCGTTTGGGGTACGAGCCGCTTGGATTGGCTAATGTGGTGCGGCTGCCTTCACAGACCTCCACAGCACCCCCTTGAGACCCGCGGCAACCCATGCCTGAGACATACACAAGAACCGAGACAACCCCGCGAGCCTCGAGGCATCCCCGTGGTACCCGCAGCACCCCCTCGTGAAGCCCCGCCACCCTCAGTGGCAGCGGATGCCTACCTCGCCGGCACCGATATCAATAACAAAACATCAATTATCTCCGTACTTAGCGAGGGGGTATACACTCGTGTAATAGTCGGGTCGCTCAATCCGTAATAGTGCGCGTAATATTTCGCGTAATAGCCGAAATAGGCAGGATTTTGCCTTTTTGGTTGTTTTGGGCTTTTTTTTTCAGGGAAATTTCGTAAATTTAGAGGCGTAATAGAGCGTAATAGCGTATTTGTCGGGTCACTCGTTTTGATAGTGCATACCCCCTCGGTACTTAGACGTTTGCGACCACTATTTTATTAGTGAAAAATGATCTCCTACGGTTGCCCTTGCTACCAACAAAATAATGAAAAAGTAAGAAAACTCACCCTGTATTTCATTCAAATATCTTAATATATTTCTTAGTAAAAAAAACGACAGCCTGTCACATTTCTCTGGTCTTTGATGTAACTGGGAGATGATTCATCCTTTCAGCTTCTTTCAACGTTTTTTTTTTCGGAAGTCGGAACTGCGTTGCAAAGGAATTGTCAAAAAATTTAATAATGGAATATTTTGTTACGAAAACCACAAAATTGTCACTGTTTAGGAAGGGGGGGGGGCGGGGGGTTCTAATAATCATCATCGCTTCCTCCACCATATGGAGGGCTGCTGGCACCACTTGGAGGGTGCGTAACACCCGCACCACCGGCATCAGGGCACGCAGGCAACCCTGACCGTTGGTAGTAGCACCGACCCTCCTTCCAGTGAGGGCATGCCTTATGACATACAAGATTGGCGCCTCCGCAGCAGTCTCCGAGTCCACTCCCCTGGCACGGTTGGTCGTGTGTTTTGCATGCCTGTAACCCTAGACAGGAAAAGAACACACTGTAAAAATTTCTGTACTTTTGCACGGAAAATGTACAGAAGAATATAGTACGGAAGTACGGACGAAAGTACGGAACGTCCGTACTTGTTCCATATAAGCTCATGTTAACGGGTACGGAAAAAAGGTACGGAAAGTTCCGTGCTTGGCAGGTACGGTCCAGGCAAATTGTTGACCAGACATGTTCCGTACTTTTTCCGTACTTTTTTCTACCAGTGCAGGAAAGATGAGCAGGCAGTTTTCAGATTTTTATAGGCCGGGAGGATTGCCAGCTAACAACTGAGGTTGCGGCAGGTTTCGCACGCTAAATTGCTATGCACTTTTTCGTGCATAAGCTTGGTACAAAATTGAGCATGCGTTTTAAAACGCACGAATTTGTGCGCAACTAAACACAAAAGTGTGCGTTGTTGCGCACGAGGTCCTGCATTTCCCCCGCATGTTTAACTTCGTGCAAATGCTACGCACGAAAAAAGTACGTAGCAATTTAGTGTGCGCGATTCGCTAATCCCAGTTGCACTAGTAAATAGCACCCAGCGCACCAGCCTTCAGCTGCGGCGCTATCCTGGGTATGAAGGTGAACCGATAAATTTAGGGTCGTAAATGTTCCCGGAACGAGAAAGTAAAGATATCTGGGTGAGGAGTTGAAACACTAAGAACAACAAGGCCAGCCCGCAGCGGCGCGAGACACTCTAGCCAACTGCCACCGGCCGACCGGCCGATCCAAATGGCTTTACCCCAGCTTGTTTCTTATGCACGCTTAAAATGTAAGTGAGCAAGCAATGCGGCAACGCTCTTCACTGGCTGGATCCCTGCACCGTTCTAGAATACAAACTCACCTGAGACGAAGACGGAAAGTAAGCAGATCCCAACCAATAGGAGAAGACGAGCCATCTAGAAGAAAAAGATAACACTTGAATTATTTTCTTTTTCTGATAATGTGAGGTTATTCTGACAACTGGCGTACTGCCATTCAATTTTACAAAATAATCAAAGTTGGGTGAAGATAACAAACGGGTTCTACAAATCTGGGACTAATCCCGACTAAAAGCAATTCATGTTTCTAAAAACAGACTCTAAAAGACTCCGGCCGAAATGTTTAAGGTACTTACCAAGGACGTGACGGACAACAATCGCAAAAAGTTTCTTTGAAATCGGACTCTACAGGACGTTGTACCAGGATGACGTGGCATAGAATGATCTTGTAGTCAAACACAGCTTTGCATGCGCTTACCTTGAAATTATAGCGTAAAGCACAGCAGCGACGCTTCAGAAGCCCTCTACTCGACTGTTGCCTGAATTGTTTTATCTTCCTTATAAACAGCTTCGGCCCGACTTATCATTTTGAGATAAGAACACGGCCGGGGCGGGCTGACTCAACGCGGTGAACGGGGATTCCCCGTCTAAAGCGACCAAAAGGCGAAAATTTCGTCAATTATGACGCACAATGGCTCCCTGATGCTGAAGTCAGCTAAAACAGAGCAATACAAAATTCTGTCCTGCCCTGTTTGCTACATAAGTGCAGATCCTCTAACCCACCACAGAGCGCGTTGAAATTTCGGCCTTTATTGCAACCCGTTTTTGGCTGAGCAATTAGCGAAGCCAGTTACTCCAGTGGCTTTGAAAGATTTTGTCTGTGGATGTGTTTGTCTGTGTGTCAGCACTACTCCTGAACGGCTCGGCGATCTGGCTGACGAGGGAAGGTTTTCAGGACATAAACTCAGATTTCGGCCAAACATCCTTTTTTTGTAAGAATAATATATAAGATTAAAAATGCACCCCAAAGTTGGTGCCAAAATACGTATCACTCAAATTTGGGAGAGGAAGGTTCCTCGCCAAAATTTGGGTGAGGAAGGGTGTATTAGCTATCGATGTGGCTACATAGTATTATCATCCAAATTTCGGTGAGGAAACCTTTCTCACCTAAATTTGTGTGATAAAGAATTCCTCACCCGAAATTTTAGTCCTGATCATGACTCTTTCATTCTCAGTGCGTATGGAGCTCAAAGCGCGTCTCGAGTTTTGGACGCCTGCGCGCGGGTCTCACTGTGCGTCGGGGCGCGAGAGAGACAGCTCGACGAAGCTCTGTTCGTCGGAATCAGCCTGCTGGCGGCGCCTGCAGTCGAGTCGAGACGCACAGCTGCGCAGAACGCGGACGTCTGGCGCCCCACAGTGGCGAGGTGAAACCCTAGTAAAGACTGCTTGCTGCCTTGCCTTGCCCCCGGCCCGGCGGTGTGGGCGCCAAGTCCGGCTTATCCTCCCAAACACGGCGTTGTGTCGCGTCCGCGTGCACTGTCTGAGTCGCAGCTAAAACGAGCCTTCTGCTCACTTTACGTCTGTACACTAGAAAGCCAAAAAACATTTCGTCGCGTTCGTTTAAAAGCGTGGTTTTTGTACAAAATACATGCTTTTTGCACAAATTTGTCCGTGAAAATTGGGAAACACAAAATGTTTGTGTGGACTTTTGTGACACTTGCATGATTTTGCGCGTACGGGGAGTTTGCATAATATATGCGTAAAAATGCATAAATTTATGCTAATTTGTGCACAACTTTATGAAAAACGTGACGCAGGTTTAAAATCATGCTTCACCACGGACAAAGTTCTACACTAATAAAAATTTTGTCGTAATTTAGCGACACAAGTGTCGCTAAGTTTTTTAGCGACATGACTCGTCTAAAAACAAAAAGCTTGTAGGAGGCAATGTCGTAGTAGGACAAAAGAGTTGTCACGCAACGAATAACTTGTAATTGCCTACAAACAACCCAACGTGATCATCAGGTCATACGTGTAAACAATCAAGTAGTATGTAAACGATCAATGTTGTATGAAAACGAAAGTTTTGTTAACATGATAATGGAGACAACAGCGAGCAAAATTTGATGACATCACTGTACCATGTTTTGGGCAATGGTTAAGAAACATATTATCCCACTATTTATCACTATAAAATTAGCCGTCAAAGGAATCTTCAAAGAAATTTGGCTTGCTTTGTCTCGATCAACATGTTAACAAAACTTTCGTTTTCGTACAACATTGATCGTTTATGTAAGACCTGCCCGTAATTATTCCACGCGACACATGCCTGTTCTACAACGACATTTGTCATTCCATTCTTGTAACAATATTTGTCTTGTTTTTGTGACATGCGATCCATGTTGTTTATCTACGAAGAGATTGTCAGAAAGTTGTTCGTTTCCCTACGACTGATTTTTAACAGTGCACATCAACATTTAGTTTGCACGAAAAACTTCGCATGTTCAATATTGTGTGAGACCACGTGCAAAATTGCACAAACACATTAAGTGCGTGCGTGCTACGCCGCCGGGCTTGTTTGCTCCTGGGGTACGCGGCTCAACCGCCAAGGATCTGGGCACACAACAAGCGGTGAACACAAATCATACTGGAGAGCCCGCATGTCGGACAGGTGACTTTCCTCGCAGTGGTGAGACACGCCTCCCCCGCCCCACAGTGAGCCAGGAGGCCGCGGCGTAGGCGGCCAAAACTCTAGACGCGTTTTGAGCTCCGGAGTCACTAAACAGGCTACGACCCGAGCGTGTGACCCCACCGATCGGTGGGTCTCAATGGGTCCCAACCCATTCCTTATGGGTCTCGACCCATTCCTTATGGGTTACGACCCATTCCTAATGGGTCATGACCCATTCATAATGGGTCTTAACCCGTTCCAAACGGGTCTGAACCCATTCTCAACGGGTCACAAACCATTCCAAATGGGCTTCAACCCTTCTACATGGGTTCGAACCCATTGCCGAATGGGTTTTGTCTGCTATGGGTTCCTTCCTATTATGGAAAATTTCTTCGTAACACATACAGAGTGTGCCCCGTCCCCCAATATTCTGACAGCAACCACGCCGATGGCTGTCCGCGGTCCAAACGTGCCAGAAAATGGCTGTCCGAATGAGCCAAAGAATGGACTAGACACAACTGTTGGACGCGCCGCGTGATTTACCCGTTTTCAGGCTCGTATAGCGTCGGAGCCATAACGTATTCAGTTGGCGGAAGCAAAAAAAAAATGCAGAATACTAGCTTCCATGTGTGGCTTCGTCGCGTGCGCCCGCTCGGCAGCTCCGTCCGTAAATCATTTCGGCCACGCGACGCTATCGCCCAACAACAACAAACATCAGCAGAAGTAGTTTATCGGACCCATCGGGGGAGGGACCAGCTGGACACACAATATCTGCTTGTGCACCAAAACCACTGCCGCACAGGGGGCCGGAAGACGGGCGCAGGCGGCCCAAATTCTCAGACGCGTTTTTTAGCTCGTGAGTCGCTGGATGGGACTCGAACCGAACGTGTGACCACCAATTGATTCCTCGTTCGGAGAGCGAATCCATTGGTAGGGTCACACGTTCGGTTCGAGTCCTGTCCAGCGACTCATGAGCTCAAAACGCGTCGGGAGTTTCAGAGCCGCCTGTGCCGGTCTTCTGGCCCACTGTGCGCCACCAGTGCCGATTGGCTGCGTGTGTTTGCGTCTGATTGAGGCGGAGTGTGGACACGGCAGAGCTGCAGTGGTCTCGAAACGGCCCATCCCGTCACTAATCGACCAGCCCCCCCAGGCGCGGATGAGGGGGGGGGGGGACCTAGATAGCCGCCTGAAAGGTAGGCAAAAAGTGCTACTTTGCCCCCTCCCCCCCAAAGGCCGCCTCTGGATCCGCCACTGACCTGCCCAGGTGAACACGTTGCGCTGCGCCGTGGGCCAGAAGACCGGCGCAGGTGGCCAAGCCCCTAGCCGCGTTTTGAGCTTTGGAGGAGCTGAACAGGACTCGTGCGGAACGTGTGACCCCACTTAAGAGCAATCGATTGGTGGGGGTCACATGTTCGGTTCGAGTCCCACCCGAGGTGAAATGCTCTGCGTGCAATTGCGTGCGTATTGCGTGCGTTTTGCGTGCATCTGCGTGCATTTGTGCGTGCTGAGTGCGTGCTCAGTGCGGGCGTATGCGTGCAAATGCGTGCACAGCGCGTGCAAATGCGTGCGCGCCCCCGCTCTCGTGCGTGCGATTGCGTGCGAAGTCGTATCGGACACGGCGCCGGCCTGTTTGAGCGCCTGGAAGGTACGCAACCACTCTGAACGGGAAGTGTTCTGGTTGCATAGCGACAGGCTGATCGTACGAGCCGAGCCGAGGCGTGCGGAGCCGAGCCGGGGAAGCGGAGCGTCGCGCCGCCCAGCTGATTCCACCCCCCTCCCTTCTCCTCTTACCCACCTCGCGGCTGCAAGTGCATATTTACATTTTTGATTTTCACAATTGTTTTCCTTTTCTGTCTTTGGTTTCTTGAGGCATTGAATGTTGCTTGGCGCCGACTCTACAGGCATTTAGTTGTGTTTCAATGGTGTGCTAAGCTAATGCATTCGCTTCTGCTTTCAGGCTTCCAGCATCTGCATGTGGTTGTACTGTTAGACAGGTTAGCAGACCATTCTTCCTCACAGCTGGAAAGATAGCAACTCCTTCCTATGTCCACCTTTCCCAGGCAAGCATAAGGTTTGTGTCAAAATGTTTTTTCTTATCTGGTGCATCCAAATTTTCACCCGCTCCTTCCCGCAATTAAAAGTCGCCTCCTCCTACATTCCATGATGTTCACCACTTTCAACAGTTTTATTTTGAGGTGCAATGATTTCCACTTTGACCCCGTGTTTCAGTTTCCAACCCTTGGTCCCAAGCTCTGTCCGAGTATCTCTGTTGGCGTTCTGCGTGCAGCATTTGTTTAGCTCATGAGTATTTTGGTTGCAATCCACACTGAAAGTTCAAAATATAAATTAAATAAGGTATTGAGTATCTTGTGCTTTTATCAACCTTTTCATGCACTTTCATTTCTTGGTGCAATAACGATCTTGCTCGTGGAAATATTCTAAAAGCTATATTATTTCAATCAAACACTGTGGATTGTCTCTCGAAAAACAAACAGAGGGTTCTCAAAGCAAAGAAATGCAATTATATTTACTGAGTTTTTGTTTGTCATTAGGTTTACACAAGATCTACTCGTATCTGAAGCAACATATAAACTAAAACATAAAATGAACATAGAAAACATTGAAAAATGTTATGATTTCAACACACAACTTTTCATATTAAATATATTTAATACAGCTAGAGTGATTTAACTTAATTTGGTTTTAAATGGGATGAAACTTGAGGAGCATCTTCTACTTTTTGCTGATTTTTCTTGGCCGTTTTTTTTTTGGTAGGTAGAATGAAGGCAAAATTTTAAATTTGCGATAGAAACAATTCGATGGTGGAAATAAATACATCTCAACAAGACTAACAAAATATAATAAGCATGTTATGACCTCAGACTTGAAGTTCAGCAGCAATCGGCGTCAGAATTTTCTAAAAGTACGATTTTGGGCCCTTTTAGAAACTTCTGACGCCGATTGCTGCCAAACTTCGAGTCCGAGGTCATATCATGCTCATTATATTTTGTTCGTCTTGGTGAGATGTATTTATTTCCGCCATCGAATTGTTTCTATCGCAAATTTAAAATTTTGTCTTCATTCTACATTTAAGCTGAATTCAATGTCTGAACAGTTTCCGAGGTACGGTGAATGCATGTTCCCAGGGTACAGTGGATTCCGTTCCTTGAGGAACGGTGGCTGCTGTATCCCTGGGTACGGTAAACACCTTCTTTCGATGAACAGTGAAGAGTGGCATTAAGAATAACAGTCACAACCTTCATTTTTTCTCCCAATGTAGTAGTAGCAGTAGTAGTAGTAGTAGTAGTAGGGGAGTAGATCTTTTGTTACATATTGTCATCTGCCAACTGTAATGTAAACCTAATGAAAGTGGAATCATTGCACCTCAAAATAAAACTGTTGAAAGTGGTGAACATCATGGAATGTAGGAGGAGGCGACTTTTAATTGCGAGAAGAAGGAGCGGGTGAAAATTTGGATGCACCAGATAAGAAAAAACATTTTGACACATGAGCGATTCTCACGTTTCGGGGTAGTTTCGTTTCTTTTGGCCCCTGTGCCCAAACGAGGGCAGATATCGACATGGGGTTTGTTGCTGGGATTAGATAGGGTCATTACCTACTAAACCCAAATGTTTCGAATAGTCCGCTTGCGTTGGATTGGTTTCCCTAGCTTTCAGAATACCCCAAATGTAACTTCCGTGATTGTCCCCCGATAACATACTCGAATTTTCCGTCCCCAATGTGGAGGAATGGTATAAAAATCTGCCAACTGTCGATGGTCATTCAAAACCTGTCATGTCGTGAGCTGATTTCAACGGAATACTAACACACACGACAGTTTTCAAAGGTTCTTTTGCTGCAGCGAAAAATGTCCACCGTGTGTTCAATTTCACTGGACACATTACGAAAAAGCCACTCTGGATTTCTCCCCATGCCAAATTTTAAACTTTTCTTGACGTCAGCCATCAAAATGGGGTGCCAGAGAAAGAATTGCGTGGGACGCCGAAGTTGAAGATGCTCTGCACGGTCGCGAGGCGGGCTGCAGCTACAAAAAATGGCGTGTATCAACAATTACATGTAACTTCCGTGGCACCCTTTACCCAATGTTGCAGCGGCACTAGGTTAAAGAAGAATTCGCTAAAATGTCGGCGTTGGAGTATCATTTGACCATGAAACGACGAATAAGCCTCAGCGAGCCCGAGTCAGCCGTTAAGGTCGATTTTCACACTTTGTAACTTCCGTGATAAAGTAACTTCCGTGATCTAAACACCCGTATAAACGCATGTGAATACCTGAGGGCTTACTTATTAAGAAGGTAGTACAAGGTCTTGACTATGAATACAATTGCCATAACTCTAGTATCATCCAGGACTCCAGTAATAACGAAAACTAAATTCGATGATCCTTACTTTCGGCAAATCAGGAACGTCAAAACTACCCCGAAACGTGAGAATCGCTCACAAACCTTATGCTTGCCTGGGAAAGGTGGACATAGGAAGGAGTTGCTATCTTTCCAGCTGTGAGGAAGAATGGTCTGCTAACCTGTCTAACAGTACAACCACATGCAGATGCTAGAAGCCTGAAAGCAGAAGCGAATGCATTAGCTTAGCACACCATTGAAACACAACTAAATGCCTGTAGAGTCGGCGCCAAGCAACATTCAATGCCTCAAGAAACCAAAGACAGAAAAGGAAAACAATTGTGAAAATCAAAAATGTAAACATGCACTTGCAGCCGCGAGGTGGGTAAGAGGAGAAGGGAGGGGGGTGGAATCAGCTGGGCGGCGCGGCGCGACGCTCCGCTTCCCCGGCTCGGCTTCGCACGCCTCGGCTCGTACGATCAGCCTGTCGCTATGCAACCAGAACACTTCCCGTTCAGAGTGGTTGCGTACCTTCCAGGCGCTCAAACAGGCCGGCGCCGTGTCCGATACGACTTCGCACGCAATCGCACGCACGAGAGCGGGGGCGCGCACGCATTTGCACGCGCTGTGCACGCATTTGCACGCATACGCCCGCACTGAGCACGCACTCAGCACGCACAAATGCACGCAGATGCACGCAAAACGCACGCAATACGCACGCAATTGCACGCAGAGCATTTCACCTCGGGGCAGTTAGTGACTCTGGAGCTCAAACCCTGCCCGGGTTTTTGACCGCCTCCACCGGTCTTCTGGCCCATTGACCGGACAGAAAAAAAAAATTAGTTGATTCAACCGATGTGTCGGTACCAGGGGTACCGGTCCGCTGAGGCAACCAACGAATCCGCTACAACGGTAAATTCGTTGCAGCAACGGAATTTTCCTCCCTCAAACGAAATTTTTGTTGCCAGAACGAAAGACCTATGATTGGGCGAAAAGAAACCGACACATCGGTTGGATTAACTAATTATTTTTTTCCGTGCGTTGTCTTTCTCCTCTCGCACTTCCGACGTGTTCTCTTGCGGGTGAGACAGAGCAGGTGCAACGCAACGAAAATGGGCAGAGTGGAGGCATTGCGCGAGACCACGCAAAAGATGGAAATGGGGGCGCTCTAATGCTCAATGACGGGAGCTTTTCTTCGATCTCCTGCTATGCGGTCAATTCTGTGTATTAGGCCATATGGCACACCGAGTGGTTGAACCGTTTATCAATAGTGAGTAGTAAAAATAGGCCATTTTCAGTAGTTTTCCCGCCATTTTAAAATTTTAATTTTAGAGTTTTGGCAATGGGCTTTTTCTGTGACATTAGAAGTCTCATGATGAACTTACATAGCCTAATACAACGAAAAATACCTTTACTTTGTGTTTGCTTCGAGAAATCGGAGTTACACGTAACGGGTTGCGAGAATTAAGGCCCCCCAATGGAAAATGTACCGGTCTCGCGCACAGCCCCCAGCCTAGCCATTACCGTCGCTGCCCCCTGGACAGAGCGACAAAGAGGCGCTGTTTGGAATCAATTTACAAGCAGCACGCCTCCGGTGGCACGCGCTCCTTTGATGGTCGGTGGTTTGGGTAATCGAGTAAAAACGCCCCGCTTAAAAACGCATTTTGTGGCCACAGGCCGGCGCAGAGGGCGCCGACGTCCCTGTGGTCCCTGTACGCTGCTACGCTTCCTTGCACACACGGCACACGGTCGAAAAAATAAGGAATGTTTTCTTGTGTCTACTCCGCATGTGCGCTGCTTTCGAGCTGTCGCGTCACTATGGTCACCGCACTCTCAGACTGTAATAGACTTTTTATCCTTTGGTAAAGAGTTTTTTAAACAGCAATAAAACGTACTATTTCCTCAATATCTATGTAAGATTTTGTTCGTTATATTGAGTTAAAGTCAGTTTGCTATTGACAAAGAGTCAATACGCAATTGACTTCAAAAATAGTCCTTAATTTGTGACAATTTTGTCTTTATAGTGAACAATATTGTACATGGTCACAGAGGAAATACTACATATTATTGCTGTTTTAAAAACTAAGTAAGCAAAGGATGAAAAGTCAATAATTGAGAGAAAAAAGTCGATACGAGTCTGAGAGTGCGCCCCTGGGACGACGGTGCACCATGTCCCACCTGTACTGCTCCCAAGTAGCGCTCTGCATTTACTTCTCTGTAAAATGTAAAACTTTGTTGTCACTTTGTGACAGAAGCGTGGATGATGTTTTCATCACTTTCAAATGATGACAATTACATCGCAAATGAATGTCATATTCATCAAAGCTTCCTATAACTTTTGCATGAGCGTGACAAAAATGTCATCGATCATTTTGATGACATTCTTGTAAGGACAATTATTAGTCTTAGAATTGTCATCAAGTGTCAAACAAATTTTTTTTCCGTGTATATCCGCGTAAAAGGTTATGCTTTCCGGGCGCATTTAATGTGCATAAAGCGAACTTCCAGCGCATCATGCACAGTCAATGTATTTGCACAATTTATGTATAAGGGGTTTTCTCGTACAAATCTGCGCGAAGAATCGCACAAGTTCGTACAAGTTTCTACGAAAAGCACGCACGTGCAAAATGGTGAGACCACAGTGACCACACAAATTGTTGCAAAGAAATAAGTTTGTGCTTAGTGAATATTTTGGTTGTCACTTAATGATAATTTCAATGCTATTTTTTTCCACAAGAGAGTCATCAAAACAATTGATGATATTGTTGTCACGTCCATGCAATAGAAGCTTCGATGAAACTGTCATCAATCTTTGATGACATTGAAGTTGATAAAAATATCACCAACAATTTTGTGATACAGTGACAAGTTTTCACAGTGCGCACGTAAAAAGCGCACAAAATGCATTAGCTTGAACGCGACCTGGGGCTGCCAATAATTAATTGACGGAGCTGTCTCTATTCCCCTGGCCTCGTCAAGTGCGCCCCGCCGCAACTCGGTGGAACACGAACATCGCCACACGAACAGAGCACAGTGGGTCAGAAGACCGTTGAGGCGGCCAAAATTCCAGGCGCGTTTAGAGCTTCAGAGTCGCTAAATGGGACTCAAACCGAACGTTTGATGTGACCCCACGAATGGATTGCACTCCAAACGAGGTGTCCGTTGGTGGGATCACACGTACGGTTGTAGTCCCATTTTAGCGACTCTGGAGCTCAAAAGGCGTTTGGAATTTTAGCCGCACTGCAATTCGATTGGTAAGTTTGCTTGCCACTCCAGTGGCGCGCCGTTTTGAATGCCAAAATTTGGCCTTCTGGGCCCGGATTGGCCTCGTCGAATGCCAAAATTTGGCATTCCGGCGAACTTGAACGATAAATTTTGGCATTTTAAAAGGCCAATCCGGCCCAGAATGCCAAATTTTGGCATTCAAAACGGAGCGCCACTGGAGTGGCAAGCAAACTTACCAATGGAATTGCAGTGCGCCTCAACGGTCTTCTGACCCACTGTGGAGAGTGCTCTCCATCCCTTCCTCGGTCTGCAGTCGTTATTTAATCGAAACAGACCGGCGCCCCTAATGCACGATGATGCAGTTGTCGGCCAGCGACGGTCCCCATCATGGTGCTTGCATGACGTCATGGCCGTCGTTATCGTGACCGCTGTGACATGAGGGGTGGGCACAACGAAAATGCGCCACGTGCACAGTAAAAAGTCTACGAAGAAATGCTTTGAATAAATTGCAAAGCAAAATCCTTCCTCATGCGAAGCTTTCACTGGCAAGCGTCACTCTATATATGCTTGAGTCCCCTATCTAAATGCATAGGGGAATTTCTAATGAATGCTTCATTTCAAGCGTGGCGTGTCTTTAAGCGTAACTTTAACGCTTTGAAATGAAGCATTCACTAGAAATCCCCGCATGCATTTAGATATAATAGGGGGAATCTGAGCGGATCAGCCTGATACGCTTGATTTCAAGCGTAAACTGACAACGCTTGCAAGCAGAGGGAATACTACGCTTTAGTTTTACCAGTGTACAAAAGCATCGATCGTAATATCTGAGTGTGAGATCCCTGTCCAATGAATGTCGAGGTCTGGTGCAGAAGGCCCCAAGGGACGTGTTGCACTCTCAGACTCGTGTTGACTTTTAATCTCTTGCCAAAAAGTTTTTAGTGCAAACGTAATATATACTATTTCCTCTCTAGCTTTGCACGTTTTAGTCCCTTATATAGGGTATTTAGTCCATTCACCCTCACATTTTGTCAATTGCAATGTACTTTTTGGTTATTCTAGATGATCTATTGACAATTTCATCTTAAAAGCGATCAAAATTGTGCATAGCTACAGAGGAAACAGTACTATGTTGCTCTAAAAGCTTATAAGCAAGAGACATAAAAGCCCATGTGAGCCTGAGAGAGTGGCATTGCACTTATGACGCTATGTTCACAGCGTCGCTTCTTAGCGACGCGAAAGTCGCGGTGGCCTCCTTCAGGGGGAACTCCCTTCCAGTCCCTTGTGCGCCGATCCCTGAGATGTCTAGACGTTTGGCATACAGGAGACGATGTGCGGCCACGCGTTGCCTGAACACGCACACACACGAGCGCGCGCACACACATGCACACACTGCAAGAAACGACAACAGCATGGAGAATCTCATCATCGTGTTGACGCAAGCGTGATAATGCTACACCTACAATGGGAGACAGCGAGGTTCTCAAGGCAGGCAAATTCAAAGGAATGCGGAGTATTACCTTGATGTACAATAATAAAGAGAATCTTGTATGGAGCACAAGGACCGTAGGACTGAGAGACAGAGAGGTAAAGATGATGATAGAGATTCAATTTTTCACACTCGGCTCTACACTGCTAATGCAAGTGTAGACCAGGTCCACGCTACAACAGATCCACGCCAGGTACACTGTAAAAATTTCTGTACTTTTGTACGGAAAATGTACAGAAGAATATAGTACGGAAGTACGGACGAAAGCACGGAACGTCCGTACCTGCTCCATATAAGCTCATGTAAATGGTTACGGAAAAAAGTACAGAAAGTTCCGTACTTGTCAAGTACGGACGGTCCAGGCAAATTGTTGACCAGACATGTTCCGTATTTTTTCCGTACTTTTTTCTACCAGTGTAGCGTGACCACGATGGTCCACGCTAGGAAACGTGGGCCAAGCTGTGGTCCACACTTGGAAGTGTGGCTGGCCTAAACTGGTTTTCTGAGTGTAATAATGAACTCATTTAAAAAGCAATAATATTTTTAGTGCATTAGTAGCGCCATGAAAAAGTTATTGCATTATAAGTGCATTGATCATTGTATGACATCAGCATATTTATCACTTTAGTTGCGCAGTAATCACCAAAACTGTGGGTCCAGACCGGCCAAAACCTAAGAGACCTATTGCATTTTTAATGCGATAATTTTTTAATTGCTGCTAGATGCGATGATTTGAAGGACTCACATTAGCCTTTTTATCGTTGCAAATTGTATGAAACTTATCACATTAAGAATATCAGTGCATGCGTAAGTAAACGTTTTGGCACACTGAGGTAAAAACAGCCAATAAGCTCCCGGGTTCCTTGTTCCAAAGTACTTCGACCAATTTTAGGACATTCGATTAGATCTGGGTTTCAGCCAAAACTGCGTTATATTTCGCGGACTGCAACTCGTATTCCGGGATTCAGAGACTCAATTTTTTTTTCGAAGCAATATGTCTCTTGGACACAAGTACGCATTGCACAAGAATAGTTTACCACCCCTTAACAAGCAGTGACGCCTTGAAACGTGCGTCCTCCATCATCCTCCTCACCCCACGGTGCGCGATGAACCCCGGCCAACACTCTCTTCTGTAATCCGGTGCACCGCCATTATTCATGCGTGCCAAGCGACCTAATAATTGAATGTGAAGTTCCCCTCAATACGGCCGCCGGATCGGAACACGCGTTTTAAAATACGCGCGCTCTGCCCGACGGTGACATGAAATACGAGTCGCCTCGCGCTTCGATACCCAACGCGCTATGATGTATACGGTACCGCTGAATCGGTTTGGCTTCTGGAAAAGCGAACCCGCTCCACAGTGGGCCAGAAGACCGGTGTAGGCGGCCCGAACTCTAGATGCGTTTTGAGCTCGAGAGTCGCCGAACAGGCCTCGAACTGAACGCGCGACCCTACCAATCAACGGATTGCTCTACAAACGAGGAATCCATTGGAGGAGTCGTCACACGTTCGGTTCGGGTCCCATTTAGCGACTCTGGAGCTCAAAACGCGTCTCGACTGTTGGCAGCCAGCGACGGTCTTCTGGCCCACTGTGCGCTCCCCTCCGCTTTCTGAAGCCTTCCGGAGCGACAAGGAAGGACACGCGTGGCAGGGAAACTCTTCGAAAGCCACCACCCTGGTCGGGTACCGAGGCGAGAGCAGCGCGTTTCTGATTTACGCCCGACTCTGCGCCGCGCCAAATAGGTTTTTCCACTCCGTGTGGTACTCAACCTGGCGGGATTAGCCTTGTCCCCCTCTCCCTCTGAGTGACTCCCTGCGCGCACCCCCCCACAGTGGGCCAGAAGACCGGTGCAGGAGGCCAAAAGTGTAGACGCGTTTTGAGGCCCTAGAGTCGCTAAATGAGACTTGAACCAAACGTGTGAACCCCACCAATGGATTTCTCTCTGAACGAGGAAGCCATGGTGGGGGTCAAACGTTTGATTCGAGTCCCATTTACCAACTCTAGCGCTCAAAACGCGTCTAGAGTATTGGCCGCCTGCACCGGTCTTCGGCCCCCTGTGCAGCCCTGGCTCGCTCGCGCCGTCCACCCCCGCGCCGCACCAGCAGCAGGGTGCAGGCAGCGGCAGTAATCATTTTCTCATTATGATTACCATCGCTGCCGTCGTGTGAAGCGTCGCTGGGAGGAAGGCAAAAAGGCGCACTTTGCGTGAGGAAGGAGGCAACTGTTGCTAGATCGCCCCCTCACAGTAGGACAGAAGACCACTGGCGCAGGCGGCAAAAAGTGTACACGCGTTTTGAGCTCCACAGTCGCTAAACAGGACTCGAACCGAACGTGTGACCCCGCACCAATGGATTCCTCGTTCGCGGAGAGAAATCCATTGGTGGGGGTCACACGTTTGGTTTCTTGTCTCATTTAATGACTCTGGACCTCAACCACGCGTGTATATATATATATATATATATATATATATTATATATATTATATATATATATAATATATATAATATATATATATATATAATATATATATATATATATATATATATATATAGGGGGTCATACGTGTGTTTCGAGTCCCATTTAACGACTGTGGAACTCAAAAACGCGCGTGTGGTGTTTTAGCCGCCGTCCTCTGGTCCACTGTGCCCCTCCTGGACCTGGGCACGGACGCTTAATAGAATATAGTTCTCCTGTTCAGATGCGAGGAAGACGCAGGAAAGACTGTCCAGTCGCGCGGGCTGCACGCAAATTTTTTTCTTCAAGTGCACTCTCAGACTCGTACCGACTTTTTTCTCTCAATTATTGACTTTTCATCCTTTGCTTACTTAGTTTTTTAAACAGCAATAATATGTAGTATTTCCTCTGTGACCATGTACAATATTGTTCACTACCAAGACTAAATTGTCATCAATTAAGGACTATTTTTGAAGTCAATTGCGTATGGACTCTTTGTCAATAGCAAAATGGCTTTAAGTCAATATAACGAACAAAATCTTACATAGATATTAAGGAAATAGTACGTTTTATTGCTGTTTAAAAAACTCTTTACCAAAGGATAAGAAGTCTATGACAGTCTGAGAGTGTGGATTTGGCCTACGCTGTGGTCGTATACTTGCTGGCCGCGGCAGTACAGTGAGCATCCTTGCTATCTAGGGTTTTGTCGTTACGTTTGGGGGCATATTAAAATAAACATTTGCGAAAACTCTCTTTATTTGAGTGCTGGCGAATTGAAAGTTTTCAAACAATCAACGGTCATAATTTTTTTAAAGTAATTATAAAGATGCAATACAACTCTTAAGTGCAAGGAAGCCAAACTTTGGCCTCCACATTGAATACAGATTCATCTGAAATGTGCACCATTTATAAAGTAGCTCACAATTACTTTTGAAAATTGAGAAACAAACGCCCTCAAGAAAACATATATTGTCACTTGTAATAAATCAGTCCTCTCTTAAATGGTCCATAAGATGAGTCAATAGGTGACTCCTCAGACTGAACTTATTATTGCACACGGTGCACACATAAGGTCTTTCCCTTGTATGGGTTTTCAAATGAGTAATAAGGTTGCCACTCTGGCTAAACTTCTTCATGCACACTGTGCACTTGAAAGGCCTTTCCCCTATGTGGGTTCTTAGATGAACACGAAGAGCACCTGTCAGACTGAAACTCCTATCGCAGACCGTGCACTTCAAAGGCTTCTCCTTAGTGTGAGTTTTAAGATGAGATCTTAGTGCACCACTTTGACCGAACTTCTTATTACAAACCGTGCACTCGAAAGCTTTCACGTTCAAATGGACTACAGTAATATGCCTTTTGAGATCACTACTGTGACCAAACTTCATGTCACAATGAGTGCATTCAAATGGCTTTTCACCTGTATGAATTCTGACATGAGTTTTAAGATAACTTCTGTAACGAAACTTAGCGTTACAAACCGCACACTCGAAGGGCTTTTCCCCTGTGTGGACTCTGAGATGAACTTTCATATATCTTCCATCTGAAAACTTCTTGTGACAAACCAAGCACTCAAAAGGCTTTTCGCCGCTGTGACTGGTAAGATGGCTAATGAGACTGTCGCGATAAGCAAACGTTTGGTAACAAATTTCACACCTGAAAGGTTTCTCCCCGGAATGGACCCTCAAATGAGATTTGAGTTCACTTCCTTGCCCAAACTTTTTATTGCAAACTTTGCACTCGTAAGGCTTTTCCCCAGTGTGGGTTCTAAAATGAGATCGGAGCTCAAACTTTGTTTTAAACCTTTTGTTGCAAACTGTGCACCGAAAAGGTTTGAAACCGGAATGAGTCCTGACATGAATCAAAAGATGACTTCCTTGAGTAAACGTCCTTTCGCACACTCTGCATTTGTAAGGCCTTTCCCCCGTGTGAATTCTAACATGAGATCTCAGTGTCGATCTATCACTGAACTGCTTCCCACAAACCATGCACTTGAAAGCCTTGACGCCAGTATGGGTTGTAGAGTGAGTACTGAGATGAGCTTTTTGACGAAACATCTTGCTGCAAACCGTGCATTTGAACGGCTTTTCTCCGGTGTGGGTCCGTAGATGAGATTTGAGAGAAGTATTACCACTAAACTTTTTACTGCAAACCATGCACTCAAATGGCTTTTCTCCTGTATGGATTCTGAAGTGAACCGCCAGACCACCCCGGCCACAAAACGCCTTATTGCAAACTGAGCACTCGAAAGGCATCTCTCCTGTATGGATTCGGGTGTGTTTGCTGAGGTCACCCGAATGGCTGAATTTCTTTTCGCAAAATGAGCACTGGAAGGGCTTCTCTCCCGTATGGGTTCTGAGATGGATTCGAAGGCTGGTGTTGGAACTGAAGGTTTTCTTGCAGACTTCGCAGAGACACAATTTCTGTGGAGTCTTGGAACGGATTGGCGCAGACATCTTGGATAATTACTGGAGAGCGTAACAGGAAACGGGGCCCACTGTTCGGTATCACGCATGCAGGTTAATCTGAAACACCGACCACCTATGTTACTTCACCCTGCAAACCCACTGACTTCTTTGTACTGTGCTGAAAACCCCTGGTTAACTGCACACTAAATGTTCAAGTATTATTCATAACTATGGACATATTTGTGCATGAGTTAGCTATGTATCATAAGAAAACTGAACAATGTTTCTATTATGCGCAAGTATTCATAAAATTATACCTACATTATGTACAAATTTATGTATAACTTACACTCAAAAGTATGTACTAAGGATTTTTCTTTATATTACTAAACAAAGGTTTGCCCGAGTCTTGTATTACAAAACTTTCTTTCGAATTATTAGAAAACACGGTGCAGTTGTATTACAAAACTATTTTCTAATAATACGAAGCTGTCTGATTTGTATTACAAATGTTTTCTTCGTAATACAAAACATTTTAGATCACGGTACAGTAAGAAGACGTGACAAGAACCACCAGAAAATGTTAAGACGCAATTTCTTTTGTAATACAAAGAAAAGTTTCGTATTACAAAACTCAGAGTTTTGTAATTCTAGAGAATAGTATTATGATACAACTGCACCGTGTTTTCTAGTAATACAAAAGAAAGCTTCGTAATACAGAAGTCCTAGACTAGGTAACGTCTGTAGGCGCTCACAAGTTCGTTGAACGTGAATTATAGGGCGAAATTTGAACCCATGCATCTGTTACGAACGGCCCCGGGACAGTTCGTAACAGCAGTAGGGCAGGGGCAATTTGTAACAACCGTGTAGCAGTCAACTAAGGCCAGTAAGGGCTGCACAAAAATCGCATAAGTAATCGAATAGACCTCGACAAGCAAGTGTTGACATTTTGACGTGGTTTTTGAAGATTTTGCACTTTTGAATGTAAGCGTAGATTACGGTACATTTTTCAAAATGCGAATTTGTCAATGTGCTTATTCGTAGCAGGGAGACGAACAAACGGTGTTAACACATAGTAATGGTTCTGAGTCTAAATAAACACGTTTTTGAGGGTTTAAAGTTTGTAGCGTCCAACGGTCCATAAATGTAGCATATTGATGCATTATGGTACGAGCATGAAAAATTCCTTTGGTGCGTCCAAGAATTATAAAAAGTCACCGTTACCCGCACACTCTCAGCATCTTACTGACTTTATTGTCAGTAACCAGGTACTATTGCCTAAAACAATAATATTTAGTATTTTCTTCTTAGATACGTACAATTTACTTCATGTAATTATTAGGGAAATTTTTTTTTAACAAGTACCGACAAATTTGTAAAAAAAATATAACAAAAGCGAAAAGTACGTATTATCCTTGAAATGAAAGATGGTTCACACCCATATTTCTTTGAGGGGCCTCCATTGCATAATTTGGGTGGTTGTTATCAACTGCCCCTGTCACGAACTGCCCCACCCACACGTATCTAAGAAGAAAATTATTCAGTACAGTCAGCTTGGAGCAGAACGCATATATACCTTAGAAGTAGATGCTCTGGACGTTACTGCGTGAGGAAACCAAGCATCCGGGGAGATAGAGACTCGTCGGTCAGGTTTAAATCTGAAAGTAAATAAAACAGAGCACATGAGTAAAAATGTTCGTAACACGCTGTAAAACAACGCAGAGTCAATAGGGCCAGGGCGCGAATTCCCTCGACGCCTGGGGTAGCTTTCTTAGCATCCAGGAAAGAAATCGTGAATCGAACACAAAGTGGTAGAAAATTTTCGCCCCTGCTTCACTGTTCCGTCAGCCCGTACTAGAAATAAAGATCACTTTCAGAAATATTATGATTGTAATTTTGAGAAGCCTCGCTACCAACTCCCGATCCATTCCGATTTCGGAGTGTGATACGACCTTCAGTTTCAGTCGAGAACAACTAGAATAAGGTGTCCAGGCTCTGAGGCGGAAGCTACATGAACGAAACCGGACGCCAACGCTGTATAACATCGGCCGAGCGTCTCCCTTCATTTGGAAGAAGTAGGAAACATTTACAGAGTAATAATTACGAATTTGTGCTTGGTTTTCTACCGTCCGCAACCATGACATTCCATGAAACCTGTTACATATCCATCATAATCAGTACTAGGACCATTACCAACATCTGTTTGGAGTTCAGTTTGTTCTCGGACCATGCCACCAATACTCTTATCGCTCAAATTCTCAAGATCTGCACGGCAAAGTAGCTCCACAACACCTCGAAACGCCGTCTAGGACACTACCCGGAACATTCTGATAACGGAACTCGTATACCTTCAAAGAGTGGCCAGTGTGGTGAGACACGAAATGTTACAGTGACGGATAGAGTGCAGCTCGCCTTTAGCGTAGCGGGAACATTGACAACTAGCAAGGACGAAACTCTCAGATATTCTATCAAACAACTTTGGCTGCATCTTCCCGAGCCTATATGCTGTCTACGCACTTGCGTAACGTCTCTAGATTCAAATAGATTCGTACAGTGTGACGCCTGTCAGGGTTTGCGTACACAATGTTATTTACAATTTTGAACGAGACATCACAGTTTTCAGTCCCGATGAACTTCTCGAAAAATTTTCGTACCAAAAACTGCACACATTTACCAAGTTTTGTACACAAGTGCGTACAAATTCGTACGAAGAGTTCCTCTGCACTAAAGACTATGGTGTCTTTTACAACATTTGTGCAAAAACATTAAGTAAGTAGGGAACTGAGTTTACATGACAGGCGTGCGGCCGTAGGAGAGGGAACTGATGCGTTACTTTTGAATTCTTCCAGTGCTAGCTCTTTTGAATCTTGAACAAACAGAGGTTTGGCTTTAAGACAACCCGACCAAGAGTTAGTCAACAGATGTTTCATGCCGTCGTCGTATGGGTCAGTTCACTTTACAAGTTAATTGTAAATAAGCATAATGGGGAGTTGCAGTAGTCTCACATTTTCAAGGTGTAAGAAACACCTACCACCGGTACAGAGAACTTCGATACGCCTAAATTTCTAACCAAAGCGAGAAGCCACTATTACCGCTAATCTCTACGTTGTGAATCCCGATCTTCTTGTAATGCTACAGTACGGTGACGTTGTGGGTGACCCGAAGTAATATGTGCGATTCTTTGTCTGGGGCTAGTAGTATGTAGAACGAAGGCGGAAGTCAAGAATAATCCTGCACCTCGCTGATCGTCGTCGATGAATAATCATTTCAAGAAATTGATTGTAGTGATTGTTTTTCCCGCATCACGCTTAATGACTCCCTAAACACGGGTTTCGCAAACGTTTATCACACTAAGATCAAATTAATCTATCGGCTCAACACTCTGATTACCTTTGCCTTCCGCCTATGTTCTCCATATGCCGGTGGTGTGTCGCCTTCAAAGTATCTTAATCAATCCACTCCACCCACTCGTTCACGACTTTCGTTTCCGTTTTCTGCTACGTTCTATTCGTTCGTAATTCAATCAAGCCAAATTCTCTGCAAACTACGAACCTTCACAAGGTTCCAACAGTGAAAGAGCGACGCCAGTAAGCTCTTACGACTCGTCGTCGTCGGCGCGTCAACGCCACTCTGCCAAACTCTCGTCAAACTTACTCAAATGCGGGTGCGAATGCGGCGGCGACGCTCCGCCACTCCGCCGCCCGCAGACTGATCCCGAACAGTGCTCTGGTCGCTCTGTCTCTCTCGTACTCGTGCTCGTGGGGCGTCTCGCAGAGAGTAACGAGAGAGACGGAAGATTCTTTGGACTCGGTCTGCCAAGAAGAAGGCGGACAACAGAGGCGGGGGTTGGGGGTGCACGTCAGTCTGACATGTGGCGACGAGATCAATCTGATTTTGGCGCTCTGGTCTGGTACGAGTGCATCGGGAGGTACACTCTCAGACTCGTATTGACTTTTTATCTCTTGCCAAAAAGTTTTTTGTGCAAACGTAATATGTACTATTTCCTCTTTAGCTTTGCACATTTTTGTCTATCATACAGGTTATTTAGTCAATTAAACCCCTTGTTTGGTCAATTGCAATGTACTTTTTGTTTTCTACATGATCTATTGACAATTTCGTCTTCAAAACGATCAAAATTGTGCATAGCTAAAGAGAAAATAATACAATTTACGTTTGCTCAAAAAGCTCCATAAGCAAGAGACATAAAAGTCCATATGAGACAGAGAGTGTATATTATTTCACTCGCAAGCACGGTATGGATAGAGATCTACCCTATAGGAAGAAGTTGAAATCAAGGAAATAACGTCCGGAACACATATGGAAATCTAGACTCAACTTTCAATCCTTCATTACGTGAACGATCAGTTCATCAATAATCTAAGTGAAAATTTTGTTATGTTGACTTCAGCTGCTTTCTTGTGTCTTCCTAACCTAACCTTCGAAAGCAGTTGAAATCTTTCGCGATGTTCAAGCAGTGGAGCCGGACACGCTACATGTTTATGCACAGTTGTACGTGGTGATGCATAATTTTAAACCTGCGTAACATGTTTAGTCAATAAGTACTTACAAATATGTAAATAATTATCAAAAAAGCGAAAAGTACGTATTTTTGTTGCACAAGTTACAAGAGGTGCTACTAACAAAATGTCAATTTCAAGTCTGAGAGCATAGACATCAAGTGAGAAGGCCCATCTGCCACGAACTCTCATAGAACCTGTCACCTGTTACTCTTGGATTTACATTTGATTTTCAATGATTTCAGGTGAACGGTGACTGCAGTAAGTTGACGCCGTCTGCCCATCTCTCTCGCCCTGTGAGCTCTGCCCCGTACCACGTGATTCTCCGACGGCCTCACGGTGCCCAATCATTGCTGTCCCTGAAGTAAGTAATACTAAGTGGCGTTGGAAGTAGGCTTAAAACTGCTAATCCAAGTGTGAACCTAGTGCGCGCTTCAAGGCCACTGCAAGAAAAGACCACAATAAAAGAACAAAAAATTCTGGCAACTTGTTTTGTCGGTTTTTCACTCTAAAGTTCTTACGGATGACTTCATGCGAAATACAAAGAATTTCATCCGTACCTTACAAACACTTTTGCGCAAGCGTAATACAGATAGCCTGATTTGTAACATACGGATGACTTTGTCCGTAACAGATGTGGCTTTGTAACTACGGATAGTCAGAATCCGAAGAGATTGCATTCATCGCCATACATTGCGGATACAGAATTTAAAAATTACTCGTTGCCATACTGTGCAGATACAGATGAGCAGTAAATAAAATTTTTATTGCCAAAAATCTTTTTAATGCACCAGCAAGCATTTTTACCACTACTAGGCACATAATAGAGCTAAATTGAACACGATACTCTTGCTGAGCGGGCTGAGCAGAGTCACAGCAGAAAAAGATGTACTTGCCATAAAAATTTGGTGTTGATAATGAAATAACTGCATTTAAATAATCATACTGAGCAACTGGACAATCTAACCTAACAGTTATTGTAGGTAGTTCCACAAACATTCCACCATACTCAAGTTACACCATAAATGTTTTCTCGCATCAAAGTTGAAGTTGGTGAACTGGTGAGGTTATACTGTCTACTGATCTGGTGCCTTATGCTGGAAGAACCGAGTGACAATAAAAATCACATGCACTGACCTCTTCTGTGTGTGCAAACAGTGCCATCCAAGCTGGACTTTTGGTTGAGACACTATCGCTGTCAACAATTGCACAGGCCTAAATTGTGCCTCAAATCGGCAGCAATAACAGAGGGACTGCAAAGCGAATTCTTAACTTTTCATACATGATAGTATGAGAACTTAAGCGGCACAAACCCAGTCCCTCCTTTGTTGCTTTGTTTATGTTTGGATTAACCTCGTTCAATGTGGTTAAAAATGCAGAAACCACGATGATACGCAAGTTTCTGGTTCGCTAAAGTTATTGATTCACTGCTTCAATGTGAAGTGATGCGTGCGTCTGCGAAAACTGGACGGCTGTCTGTCTTGTTAACACACACTAATCAGCTGTTGAGGATTGGAGATGTTGGAGGTGCTTTCATTATCAGAGGTAAATTTTCTGCTTCCCAACAACATACATTAATAAAAAGAACTTCATGTTTTTTTATATTTGAATTGTTTCTTTGATAAAGATTTTAGGTTAGGTTTCTTAAAGTGTCATATGATGACCGTTTGACTCCAGACTAAATGGTACTTAGAAGCTTTTAGTCTGGATAATTAATTTGTGAGTGACGGAATATGCAGAAATAGAATTCTTAGTTTGAAAAATAATGAAACAATATTACACCTTATTGGTCTTCATGCTGAGGTTTAGTTGATGTAAGTACGGATTGATAGGTTCAGATCATGATTTACGGACAAGTTGAGTTGATAATACGGATGAGGTCAGTAGCCGTAATTATGGATCAACCTTTGCGTTTGTATTTACGGATAATTTTGTCCGTACTGAAATTCTCAATACCTGGAGATGCTTTTTATTCGTAATACAGCTGTCAAACTCTGTAATATGGACAAACCCATGCATAATCCCCTAAACAAGGGCCAGCCTTGCTAATGTCTGACCTTTTTTTCGGTCATACATTCATGTATGACCGTGTTTTCGGTCATACATTCATGTATGACCGTTTTTTCGGTCATACATTTGTGTATGACCTCTTATCGGTCATACATTTGTGTATGACCTTTTTGTCGGTCATACTTTTTGTATTGCCAAAAATTGGTCCGATGTCTCACCGTTTGAATTCCAGTGTTTGCCCGTCTGTCTACTCGCACGGCGCCGCGGGGGGCGGATCCAGGGGGGAAGCGGTGGGGGGCATCGCCGCACCGGCATACTGATGAACCAAATAAAAGTCATCGGACGTCGAACGCACGCGCGCTGTCGCCGACGCCCGGGGCGACGCACAGTGGGCCAGAAGACCGTTGAGGCGGTCAAAATTCTAGACGCGTTTTGAGCTCCAGAGTCGCTAAATGGGACTCGAATTGAACGTGTGACCCCATCAATGGATTCCTCGTTTGGAGAGCAATCCATCGGTGGGGTCACACGCTCGATTCGAGTCCCATTTAGCGACTCTGGAGCCCAAAACGTGTCCGGGATTTTGGCCGCCTCAACGGTCTTCTGACCCACTGTGCGACGGGAGGCAAGCTGTGTTACCGCACTCTTGTCCTTTCTTATCCCGCGTCTCCCTTCTCATCCTGATTTATGCTCTACTTCCGACCGTCTCTTCGGTTTCCTTTCGTGCTTTCTCCTTTCCTTCCCCGCTACCTCTGTTGCAATCTCAAAATGAAAATCGAAGGGTCACTGTCAAAAGTGTGGAGTACGTAAGTAAGTGTGGAGTAGCATGGTGCAAACGTGGAAAAGTCCACATTTGAAGTGTGGAGACTGCAAACTCTGCACATCCTAATTGGAGACCGAAAATTCCACAGCTACGCGTTTCAAGTGTGGCGTTGTCGGCATTTGGTTTCACAGTTTAAAATGTGCCAATTTATGTATTTATTGGTGACGGAGTCCAAACCATTGAACCACTAATCTGCCGTGACGGCAGTCACTTTGCTGCCCCGACGGACGCAGTAGTTAGGGACGTGAGCAGCGGAAATGCATTGTCTACATTGTGACAGCAATGTGTGAGCGCCATACATTCGCAAATCGAAGCCACACGAATGCTTTGTACGAAGTCAAACAGATGTCCTTGTTTGCACGACGCATTCTTTCTCGTTCCAACGCCCTCACCTTCGGCCGCCCTTGTCTGCGCTTGCCGATCCGCGGGTTCATGAACCGCAGCCGGGGTCCGAACACGTCAAAATCAGTGAGATACGATCGAGAAGAGTCGGGAGCGGCAGACAATACCTGCACCCAAAAGTCCGTTCTTTTGGTGTAGACCTTTTTTTCCTAACCAGAGTAATCACGGCCTCTCGAAAGCCCTTTGAATGCGGAATCCAGGCGCGCTTTTGATACCGACACCTCGCGCGCGCGTGTGTGTGTGTGTGTGGGGGGGGGGGGGTGGGGAGGGGGGAAGGTTGAGGTGTGTGTGTGTGTGTGTGTGTGTGTGTGTGTGTGAGCGCCCGCGCGCGCAGCGTGTTTTTGTGTACAGCATGCATACCGAATGAGCGAGCCGCAGGCAAGCTGGTTGGATTCTGATCGCAGACTGGGGTGTGATTGGGGCCTAGTGGGGAAGGATATAGATCCAGGGCTTTGAAGAGAAGGCAGCGTGCTGCTGGGAGGCGGCTTTACATCAGCCGCACCGTGTGTTAATCATTGGCTGCGCTCGATTTGAGCGTTTGGTGCTGCAGCGACAAGGGTAGGTGGAGGAGCGGGGAATCGCTTATTAATGGGTTGGGCCGGGTTGGGCTTTTGGCAACCACCACACAGGGAACCAAAAGACCAGTGGAGGCGGCCAAAACTCTAGACGTGTTTTTGAGCTCCAAAGTCGCTAAATGGGACTCGAACAACCGAACGTATGACCCTACCGCTGGCATGCTCTCCAAACGAGGAATCCATTGGTAGATTCGCACGTTCCGTTCGAGTCCGGTTTTAGCGACTCTGGAGCACAAAACGCATCTAGAGGTTTGGCCGCTTGTCGAGGGGCAACCACTCAAGAAATCATGTGTCCCCTTGGGCGCCAGAAATCTCTGGAAATCGGGAATCTTCCCCTCAAAAAGGGAAAAAAAAAAAAAAAAAAAAAAAAAAAAAAGCAAATTTTGGGCGTAAAAGCGGTTGAAGTCTTGGGAAATCCGTGGTAATCTCTTCCCTTACGAAATCTTGTGTCCCCTAACATACTAAGTGGTTGCCCCCACGCCGCTTGTGCTGGCCCTCTGGCCCACTGTGTATACCGTGTGAAACGCGGGAAACAGTTCATTTGTTCGCGCGGAAAAGTTGAGCAGTGGAATCTATTCAAACTCTATAATTTCTTACATCGAACATACAGGACTGTAAAGAATACTGTTTTTAGCACCCTAATGTCTAGAATGTAAGGTGTCTTATTCGTGTTTGTACTGCAATACATTCTTTTGTTGTAAAAACTATTGTTACTGTTATCCAAGCTGCTCAAAATGAAACCTATGGTAAGGAGAGCGGGTTTGTGTTGCAGTGGGACTTTTTAGCCCTTTTACATGAACCCTCAATAGAAACAATTTTAATTTCTCTCTCTCTCTCTCTCTCTCTCTCTCTCTCTCTCTCTCTCTCTCTCTCTCTCTCTCTCTCTCTCTCTCTCTCTTCCTCTCTCTCCTCTCTCCTTCCCTCCCTTCCTCCCTCCCAGTGCCCCTTGAGGGCAGACGGCCGCTGGAGCAAGTGATACCGGAAGTGAGCGCTTTACTTGGGCCGGAAGGGGACGCGCGCCCGCGCCGGCCGGCCAATCAGTTTGTGAATGCGCAGTGCCGCCAGCTGACCTGCCTGACCCGCTGCATCGGGCGGGGTCCCTAGGCGCGGCGGAGCCAAACCTCGGAACAAGCGTAAAGTGGGCCAGACGACCACCGCGGCGGACGCGGCCAAAACCCTTGTCGCATTTCGAGCTCCACAGTCGCCAGACAGCACTTAAATCGAACGTGTGACCCCTCCGCCCCTCATGGAGCGTCAGCCCCAACGGTCGGACCAGCCTCGGCCTGTTGCTAGGACCCGGCACTGCAAGCGCGAAACTGACGAAACTTACACGAGTGCGCTCAGGTACAAACCACTACACTATTATTCAACGAACGTGAGGTCACGTCCGTTTGAGTATGACCAGTGGCGTTCACTCAATTTTTTTCAGGGGGTGCAGAGTGCAGGGGTACTTTTTAAACGCTACTCACCACCCACCTGTCTCGTTTTCTATGTCTTTAACAGCGTTTATTCCCCTGTTTTAAGTGAAGATAACGCTAATCCCTCTCCTTTTCTCTTCCTCTTTCTTCTCTCTCCCTTCCTCTCTCTTTTCTTTCACTTCTTTTCCCTTTTCTCACTTCCCTCCACCCCATCCATACCACCCGGACCACCACCCACCCCTTTGGCAGGGGGTTCAGGTGAACCCCCTACACCCCCCTGTGACCGCCACTGAATATGACGTCACATTCGTTTGAATGTTGACCCCCGTTCAAACGAATGTGACACCCTAATTTTACGGCCGTGTCACGTTCGAACGAATGTGACATCGTATTCAAACGAAAGTGGCAACATTCACATTCTATCGAATATGACGTCATATTCGTTGAATAACAGTGTACACAACACGTCTATGCACCGTACAGTGTGAGAAGGGCGACGGCGCACTGGTAAAACAAAGGCTTTAAAACTACGCCTCTAAGGGCATCAACAGTCTTTCACGCCCTTCAAAGGGCGTGAATCGTTTCATGCCCTTGGGCAGGGCGTGAATGGCATAGGACTTTCAAGCAAAATTTTAATGCCCTTCCAAAGGCATTGAACGATTCACGCCCTTAATGGGCGTAAATCGTTTACGCCCTTGAAGGGCATATTTTTAATGCCTTTGTGTTACCAGTGCGGCGGTGAGGATAAATAGCATACGCCGACCAAGGCGTCGGGGACGACGCCGGCGGCGCCGGTTAGCGATGCGCCACCACCCCTCGGCGAGGCCGGCCAGACCGTTACCCCGGACCGCGTGCCGCCGCGATGCGCCGCCCCCTCCCCTCCCCTCCAGAGGCGCGACCCAAGGCGAAGGGCGTAGCGGCAGGGCTTCATCCCTGCCCTGCCCCAAGAGGGGATGGGGTGGCGGCGTCGTCGACCGCGCCGCCCTGCACGGCCCTAGGCCCATAGCCAGACCCGTGCCCCCTGCGAGGGGGGAGGGGGAGGCTGTGGAGGGCACCGCGGGGGTGGGGGCGGCGGCGGCGGCGGCGTCCCCCCGCGGTGGCGGCTGCCCTTGGCGGCGCGGCGGCGCGCGAGCGAGGGGGGCGCGGGGACGGGGGCGCCGGAGGCAGCGGCGGGGCCGGTAAGGCAGAGAGAGAGAGAGAGGCGGGGCGGGCGAGAGGCAGTCGACGGCCGACCGGCGAGCCAGGCGAACGAGCGTCCACGAGTGCGCGCCGCTCGCTGCTTCGCCGTTCCCTCCGCTCACGTCGCTCGACACGACGCTGCTTGGCGTGACCAGCGCGAGTGTTGTGCCTCACTGTGTGTGTGTGTTTGTGTCTGTTTGTGTTCGTGTCTGTGGAAAGGTGTGAGTGTGTAAGTGTGTGTTGTGCGCGCCGTTGGCGCTGCCGTGCCGGACCAGTGCATCGCCCAGTGCGTCCCACCTCGTGATGATGTAGAAGTGCCCGCATACTCGACGACGGCATGAACGATATGTCGACCCTCTTGTTCCCCTGGATGTGCTACAACCAGCCCCGGTCCGTGATAGTGGCCAACCCCGCGCAGGGCGCGCCCGGCGTGCCGCTGCAACACGGCGGATCGCTGACGGCGACCCAACCGGCCGCCCACCCGGGCGCCCACCCGGGCTCCCACTCGAGCTCACAACCGGGTGCCCACCAGGCCATCTACCAGGCTAACTACCAGGCCACCCACCCGGCCACCCACCAGGCCGCCTACCAAGCCACCCAGGCCAGGACGTGCTCGGGCATACCGACGACGCCCCACTGGCCGGCCATGGCGGCCCGCGAGACCACGCCGACGACGCCCCCCAGGGCCGCCGCCGCCGCCGCCGCCAGGACGCCGACAAGGCGGCCCATCTCCCTGGCCATGTCGCCCAGACGCATCAGTAAGTCGATCAGATCGCTCAGCAAATGCAGTGTACTCGCAGTCATGAAAATTTTGCTCTGAAAACATCACTCTGAAAACGGTGGAAGGCCTTACAGAGAAAAGTATACCTTTCCACAAAGTATTTTGAGCATACCAACGCTTCCGAAGAAAAAAGATACTTCGTAACTTACGAACTTTTTCTTCGGATAACAAAATGGTTGGCACAAAATACAGTGTGCTAAAAATAGTCCGGAAGGTTTGAACCGTGATGCCCCGAGCTGTATGCTGTAGTTGAAAGACCAGCCTTGAACCGTGAATCAATTACTGTGAAGTGAGAGCAATCTCGCGCGTGGTGGAGAATTAACTGCGATGTTCCTCGCAACAGTTTCGCCTCTAATCAGCTTAGGCTTTGAGAATTATGTCGCCGACGACTCCGTGCCAGGCCATAAGACTTCCTCCGGAGAGAGGCGCAGTTTATCAGAACTATCCTCGAGACGGAACCCGAGGGGGTAAACACTCGCGTAATGCCCTGTACACAAAAACCCTGCATTACGCGTAATACACGTAAGAGTAATACCATTTTGGGATCAAATGTGACAAAATTTTAGCATTTTAACGCTGCACTGTAAAAAATTCTGTACTTTTGTACGGAAGATGTACAGAAGAATATAGTACGGAAGTGCGGACGAAAGTACGGAACGTTTGTACCTGTACCATATAAGCTCATGTAAACGGGTACGGAAAAAAGTACAGAAAGTTCCGTACTTGGCAAGTACGGACGGTCCAGGCAAATTGTTGACCAGACATGTTCCGCACTTTTTCCGTGCTTTTTTCTACCAGTGTGTTATGCACAGTAATACCACCAATACAGCGTAATACCGAGTAGTCTGTACACGATTTCTTGAAGTGTTTACCCCCCTACGGAACCCGGTAGTGCTCACTCCGTGATTTCAATCTGCTCAAACCAGGTTCAATTGTACGTTAACTTGCAAGTTGACCTTTCCTGCCAGCGTGCTCTGCCAGAAAGGCTTCATCAGACTGTATATACAAATTCCCCTCCAGCGCCTCCGGCTGTGAGCCGGAGTGTGCGCGGGCTCTAGCAGAGCGGCTCACGGCATTCCGGACTCATCACCGCGCTCCCGCACGCAGCAGCAGGCAGGCTGCGTGAGGCGTCTCTCTCTCTCTCTCTCTCTCTCTCTCTCTCTCTCTCTCTCTCTCTCTCTCTCTCTCTCTCCTCTCTCTCCTCTCTCTCCTCTCTCTCTCCTCTCTCTCTCTCTCTCTCTCTCTCTCTCCTCTCTCTTTCTCTCTCTCTCTGTCTCTCTCTCTCTCTCTCTCCCTCTCTTTCTCTCCTCCTCTCTCTCTCTCTCCTCTTGTCTCTCTCTCTGTCTCTCTCTTCTCCTCTTCTCTCTCTCTCTCTCTGTCGCTCTCTCTCTGTCCTCTCTCTCTCTCTCTCTCTCTCTCTCTCTCTCTCTCTCTCTCTCTCTCTGTCTCTCTCTTTCTCTTTCTTTCTCTCTCGCACTCGTAGGACGTCCCGTGAAGGTGCGAGAGAGACAGACCGGTGGGACCTCCCCCTTCGGAATCAGCCACAGGCCCACACATCCAGCTTTAACTCGACGCACAGTGCCGAAAGCAGAGGGCCCCCGTCTCCCCCCCCCCCCTGTGGGAATTCCCCCCCTCCCGAAACCCGTGTCTGGACCTGCCCTTATGCCCCATGCCGACGGCGGCATGCAAAGGGGGCCGCTAGCTGCGGGTTCGAGTCCCGTCGGGGGCGTGGTGATGCTTCATGAAACTTGCACCAGTGGAGCCACTGTCACTGGCGTGTACGGTCAATTATATAGCAGTACTGGTGTCTGGGAGGAATCGGGACAGTTTTTGCTTCGCTCTGTCTCTCTCGCACTCGGTGGCGCGTTCTCGTGGTGTCCGAGAGAGACAGGTAGACACGGGCACGACGGGCCGGAGGACCGGTGGAGGCGGTCAATCCCGGACGCGTTTTGAGCTCCAAAGTCGCTATACGGGACTCGAACGTGTGACCCCCACCAATGGATTGCTCTCCGAACGAGGAATCTGTTGGTGGGGTCACACGTCCCATTTGGCGACTCTGGTCTGGAGCTCAAAACGCGCCTAGAGTTTTTGCCGCCTGCGAGTCCCATGTCGTCTGCTTACTCGAACGCTAAGGGTCTGTTGAGACCTAACAGCGCTGATGATGATGATGATGATGATGATGATGATGATGATGATGATGATGATGGTGCCGGTCTTTTGGCCCACTGTGCGGTCAACTTCATTTGTAGCAGGACTACAGTAAACTACCTCGCGAAGTCTGACCGGAATCCGAACAGTGTTCACACTTCTCTATGCCACCATACCGGTGCGAACGGCACAATGTCGCAGTGTGCCGCTGTGAAACAACAGAGCTCTCTTTTGTCGTTCTGTCTCGCACTCAGTGGCCCCCGCGGCGGTGTGCGAGGGATACAGAGCGACGCAGGGCCGCGGGCCTGGCCGCTGGTTGGTGGTCCACCGCAGCAGGGTGTGGTTCTCCTCTCCGCTGCATTTCCGTGGTCTGCGGGCCCCCACCCTGCTCATCCTGTTGTTCATCATCCTCACTGGAGGCATGCTCAACGGAGCCGTTGTTGGAATCCCAGCCTTGACCCTTGAACCACCGCGCGTCTGCGACGCACAATGCGCCGGAAGCGGTCAGAATCTTGGACGGATTTCGAGCTCTAGAACAGGCGCGGATACAGGGGGGGGGGGGGGGGGGCAAAGGTGTTTTTGCCCCCCGCCAATAGCACCTAGATAGCCGCCTGAAAGGTAGGCAAAAAGTGCTACTTTGCCCCTGTAAGCAGGCAAAAAGTGCTCCCCCCCCCCCCCCCCCAAAGGCCGCCTTTGGATCCGCCACTGCTCCAGAGTCGCTAAATGGGACTCTAATCGGGCTTGTGACACTACCAATGGATTGCTCTCCGCACGAGGAATCCATCGGTGAGGGTCGCACACGTCTCGTGCCAGTCCGGTTTCGCGACGCTGGAGCTCACAACGCGTCTGGAGTTTTGGCCGCCTGCGCCCGCGGCCTAACCGGCCCACTGTGCGCCGACCCGTCTCGCGCTGCTCGATGAAACATGAAAGGCTAGACCAGGAATGGTCGGCGCCGGCAACTGTCTGACGTGAGACCGCCCCGCCGCCTCCGTCGGACTGTGTCTGAAATCCGGACTGACAGCGTTGCCGAAAACTTAGCCATGGGCGCTCCGGCGCGCCTCTAACCGCATTGTCGAGTTGCTCCAACTAGGCGGCAAACAACGTGTATGCAAACTAATTGCTGTTTTTGCGCGGAAAAGTACTCTGTTGCCGTCGCGGTTTTATTGTCTGTCCCCGATTAGGCGTTCGCGCGTCCGGATGGGAATTATTAATCCGACGAAGAATGGCGCGGCTAAGCAGGGAAGGTCAATCAACTCGCCGCGGCCCGACGGCCGTCCCGGGGCAGGGCGGACCCGACGCGCACCGCCACACTCTGAAAAAATGTTACGTCAAATCGACTATACTTCGGTTGATTTTTTTTAAATTTTTTCAGTGATATTAATTTGACGACTATGAGAGTACCATATGAACCTCTGCTCTCCATTCTTCTGTACCTTTTCCCTGCCTTTTCCGTAAAAAAAAAAAAAAAAAAGTTCGGAATGTTGAAGAGCGTCACGTCTTGTTTGCCGCGTTTTGCACTGTTTTGCCGACTGGGGCCGGCTTGGGCTGGCCCCGCCGAAACGACGGAATGCTAATCACTGTACTTTGTCGGATTCTGCGAGCCGCGTTGTCCGCGCGCCGCCATGGCGCTCTCCGCCCACCTGCGCGGGCTGCGTCCGATCAGCGCTGTCGTCGCTCTGTCTCTCTCGCACTCGACGTCAGGGTGCGAGTGAGACAGAGCGACGAAGCACACTGTTCGGAATCTGGCCCACCAGTCCCGCCCGCACGCGCGGGGGTTTGGCTTTGTAATGCAACGCGCCTGCCAGGGCCTCGTCACGGCTCTGCGGGGGACAAGCGTGTTTGCTGCTCTGCATTGTACCGACTTGAATTTTGGTGTACGTTTTCGCTGAAATACCGTTAAATAACGTTGAAAAAACGTTGAAATAGCGTTGAAATTACGTTGAGGTAACGTGATTTAACGTGAAATAACTTGAAATATCGTGAAATAACGTTGAAGTAACGGGAAATAACGTTGAAATAACGTTTTCAGAACATTGAACCAGCGTGAAATAACGTTTTAAGAACGTTGAAATAACGGTGTCCAAATTTTTCGAAGATGTTTGCCCCTCGCACTGTACCATGGGCCAGGAGACCTCGGCGCAAGCGGCCAAAACTCTAGACGCGTTTTGAGCTCTAGAGTCGGTAAACAGGACTCGAACCGACCGTGTGACCCCACCAATGGATTCCTCGTCTGGAGAGCAACTATTGGTGGGGTCGCACGTTGGTTGACCGCGTCGACCGATCTTCTGGCCCACTGTGCACTGCCACGCCATGTACAATAACACACAGCGAGAGAGAGAGAGAGAGAGAGAGACAGAGAGAGAGAGAGAGAGAGAGAGAGAGAGAGAGAGAGAGAGAGAGAGAGAGAAGACGCGGAGACAGGACACTGACACTGCCCTACTGTGTACACTGTCGTGAATCCGACATGAATATGACGAGCCAGGACAGTAATGATCGTATGCCGATTCAGGCGCGACATGACATTGTGATCGCGTGTTTGGTGGCTCCGACAGACACGCAGTGTTGTGTCTGGGTTGCCCCTATCGCACCGCGTTGCTTTGCTCTCTGTAAGGACTCTGTAAATCAAGCGGAGAGGCGTCCATTGGTATGGAATGAGTTTATACTGTTAATTTATGATATTGTGTCAATGACCCCACCACCACCACGGCTCAAAATATTAAAATAATTATCTATTGTACTGCGAAACTGCACAATACTGCTGCGCAAAAGTGCTTCAAGAGAGGGAAGGATCTCCCGGAAATCTGCGCTCATGCAGCGCTCTGCAAAACACTTTTTCGGGCCATGAGCCATGTCACGCCTTTTGCCTACGTTCAGGCGGAGTGTCATGCTTGTTGCGTACCTTCAGGGTGAACTTGAAGGTGAACTTGAGAGGCTAGACCACAATTGATCGTACCACACCGTTGGAGAGATGGGGGCGAAAAGGGGAGGGGGGGGGGATGCATGGCCCTCAAAGCCTATCCCATGCAGCCGCCACCGCGCACATCAGGAAGAGACGTAAAGAAATCGTGAACCACTGTCGAAATCCCTGATTTCCCACACGGTTTATGGCGGCGGAAAAGTTAGGGGAACTCGACCGTCCCCTGCTCTCTAAACTCATTACGGACACCATGTATCCGCAATACGGACAGTAATGGATTCGCGTAATTACGTTAACACAAGACAGTCCGGTGCACGGATGCGTGTACTGTATCCGTAAAAGGTTTAGTGTGTGCCCACTCTTTTTGTTTTTCCAAGGCGTTCGTTCCACTGGCTGCCCTTTATCCTCCCCCAGCTTGTCGGCAGTGCACTTGCATGTGTACTAAATATGTCTGCGTCGCGCCCCGTGCGGCTCACTGTGCGGCTCGCTCAATCCGAGCGACGATTCAACGCCACCAACATCTCTTCTTTTTTTGTTTTTGTTTTTATCGCATCGTAAAACCTGACCGGACTCACCGCGCGGACCTGGTCGCGTGCGCTCCTCGCTCGGCGGCACACTTCGTGGTGCACTCGGTTTGTCCCGGCGTGTATATAGCACCGGGCGCGCGTGTGGCCGCCATTAGCACACGGTTTCGAAATCCTTAATTTCCCCCTTTTCCTTTTCCCTTCCCCTTTCCTCTCCCTTTACCTCCGTCCTCACTCTAAAAAGTCTGCGAAGATTCTGCTTCATAATGGAAGGGACGACCACTTGCAAGTGGTCACATGTGATGTTTCTGACGGGAACAGATTTCGTCGGATTTCGATAAAGGCAAATCCATGACTCCTAAATTTAAGCACTTTTTCGCCTCGAAGGAAAAAAATTTCGGATTTTATTGGGATTTCAAGGCTTTTAAGTGGAGAGCGATTTCGCCACTGGTTGCCCACTCGGCCATAACTACGAGGAAAACGGAGCTGCCATGAAATGCTTCGTGTGGCGAAGGATTTCGCTTTATGACACGAAGCGTTTCTTCGTAGACTTGGCAATGCCTTCCTTTTCTTCGTATTGCAAAGCGATATGCTTCGTAGACTTGAAACTGTGTTGCCCCTACCTCTATCATCTCCTCCCACCTCTTCCTCCTCAGCCTATACCTCTTCCTCCTCCCCCTGCCTCTTCCACATCCCTCGGCCTCTTCCTCCTCCTCCCTCTCCCCCCAGCCCTACCTCCCCCCTCTCCCTACCTCTCCCCCTCTCCCTACCTCTCCCCCTCTCCCTACCTCTCCCCCTATCCCCCTCTCCCTACCTCTCCCTCTCCCTGCCTCTCCCCCTCTCCCTACCTCTCCCCCCTCCCCCGGAGATGATGATCATTACCGGTGCAGAGGTGCCTCCTCATCGTGACGTCTCTGCGTCCGGTGCGCTCAAAGGGCTGCGTACTTTACGGTCGAGTAGGGAAAGCCAAACAGCGGCACGCACGCAGCCGGTACCGCGGCCGGTACTCGAACCCGTGACGCTAACGACGCCGTGCATCGGGGGATTCCCTTCCCTGCCACAACTGCAGCCTGCGCCACGTAGATTCAGCGTTCAGTGGCGTGGTGGTGCACTGTGAAAATTTTGGTCCTTGCGTTATGGTAATTTCAAGGTTCATTTTCCTTACCTGTAGGAGTGTCATCAAACCTGCTGATGACATGGCTTGTCGCGCCTATGCAATGTGAATAGGAGCTTTGATGAAAATTTCTTCAACTTTTGATGAAATTTTTCATCTTTAAGTGATTAAAACCACATCCATGATTTTGTCATTGAGTGACAGCAAATTTTCACAGTGTGCGCTGCGTGGTGCTAGCGAGGTGGCTGTTCTGGAGATAGCCAAAAGTGAAGGCAAAAGCACTGCAGATATACAATCAAAGTGCAGCTGGAGTGACATGCATTACATGATCGGCCGTATTGGGTCATGAACGATCCTCTGACGATTCAAGCCGGTCAAGGCAAGCGAGCACACGGCAAAAACGGTTCCTGGTTTTTCCAGGGAGCCCACAGCAAAGGCATACACTGATTTTCAATATGAGGTATTTTCAACCCACTTATCCGTTGCGAATCTCAATCTGCGGTGTCTCAAAAGTTTCAAAAGGTTTTTGAATTGCAGTGTAGTAGGCGATTCCCAGGAAGTTCCTGGAAAAATCAGGAACCGTTTTTGCCGTGCAAGTGCATCCAACAGGCCGTCAGGGTACACTCTAAATGTCTTACAATGAAATTTGACCTTTGTTATTCGTATGTTACAGTGAATTCGGCGCAAGCATAATACGAAGCATTATTTCTTAGTAATACGAATCTTTTTAGCTTTTACAATGACACAAACATTATAAAACCTTCGTAATACGGGAGAAAAACCACCTTCGTATCATGCTTGCGCCATTTCCTTCGTATTATGGGAAATATCTTCATAAGACCATGTAGAAGTGTAGGAGTCGTCTAGCACGTGAACAAGTTGGGCTAAGTGCAGTCCCTAAGTCTAGTTCACGCAAAATCCAGCTACATAAGTGGCCTTTTTGATTGGCTGCGCAGCCGATGCGCCCTGTGCTACGTATTCGTTGCACTGTTATTCTCGGCGCAGCTGTTCCCACTGTGCAATTTGGTCATTCATTATGCAAACGCTCCCGCCCCTCCACCTTGCCACCTGGTCGTTCACCATCGTCGTCGGCACTGTGGTTGCGGCAAAGGCATCACACAGTGGGTCAGAAGACCGGTGGGGGCGGTCAAAATCCCCCCGGACGCGTTTTCAGCATACTCCATTCCATATATTCGCACCGAACGTGTGACCCCACCAATGGACTGCTTTCCGAACGAAGAATCCATAGGTAAAGTCACACGTCCGGTTCCAGTCCTGTTCAGCGACTCTGGAGCTCAAAACGCGTCTGGAGTTTCGGTCGCCGGCGCCGGTCTTCTGGCGTCGTCAGTCGGCGCGCTATCAATTGCATAGCGCTCCAATTTCACCGTACGGTTAGCAAGCAAATCATCATCATAGCGGCATATCGGAAATTGCTACCCTGCCCCCCCCCTTTTCCTCCCTCCCCCCTTTTGCCCCCTTTGCCCCACCTTGCCCCCTTCCTCCCTTCCAGGCAGCCAGACAGAATGTCCCGTCCCTCCTGACCAACGCAGCCGGACCCCGCTCGGTCGGGCAGGGACCGTATCGTATGTCTTGCCCCATCCCGCCATCCATCCAGCCAACGAAAATTTGCGGAATGTACCACACACACACACACACACACACACACACACACACACACACACACTCACTCACGGCTACTCGGAACGTGCAATGTGCAGTAGTATATCAGCCATTAAAGAGAATAAAAATGACCCTGTCGCGCGCGGACATTCGCAGCACACGACGGGCCAGTAGGCCACCCGCTAGCGAGTGAACTATAGTACAGTATCATTGCCGGGGTCATTTTGTTGTAGTAGCAGTTAAAATGATGCACCGCAGGACAGTGGGCCAGAAGACTGGCTCTGGCGGCAAAAATTCAGGACGCGCACCGAACGTGTGGCCCGCCGCCAAAGGATCCTTCGTTCGGAGAGCACCATTGGTTGGGTCACACGTTTGGTTTGAGTCCCCTTTAGCGACTTTGGAGCTAAAACTCGTCCGGGATTTTGACCGTCTCTACCGGTATTCACTGATATTTCTAACGTGATAAGTTTCATATATGTAGCTGCGATAAAAAGACTAATGTGATTTCTTCAACTTATTGCATCTGTGGCAGCAATAATAAATTATCGCATTAAAAATGCAATAAGTTTCTTACGTTTGGCCGGTTTCGTCATTGATTATCACATTGTGTGATAAAGTGATATCATGCGTTAATGGAGTAGAATATTTATTGCACTTATAATGCAATAAATTTTTCATGGCGCTAATGATGCAATAAAATTTTTATTGCATTCAAAAAAGGTCTTGTTATCACACTTGGAATAACCGTGCTCTGGCCCACTGTCCGCTGCACTCGTGGAACGAATAATTCAACGCCGCTGTATAAAAAAAAAAATCACTTCTCGTTAAAGAAAAGTGAGTTTCCTGCCAGTGTGGCTACTCTCGTGACGTTTTCGGCGCCACGTTGACATGTCACTCGTATCTTTTCGGTGACTGTTTTATCTTGCTTTGACTAATTCATTCCACGACTCATTTTAACTGCGCTGCTCACGATCGTTCGGCCTGGGAATGACGTTTTTCTTCGCGGCAGGCTTCTCTTGCGGCGCTCCGTTGGGAACGGAACGTTTCCGGAACGGCGCACCGATTCCGTACTGCACGCGGTGATCGATCAGTGCGCGCGGCCAAATGCGCTTCCTGAAAGATTTACAATCTCTCTCTCTCTCTCTCTCTCTCTCTCACTCTCTCCTCTCTCTCTCTCTACTCTCTCTCTCTCTCGCACTCCCTGTTCCCTCCGACGTGCTGCCTCTCGCTCCGTTTATTTTCACCTCACGCCGTTATCGCGTTTGTTCCTCTTTTTGCGTGGCGGCGTTGGCCGTCTGGTCGGTGGCGAGTGGCGGGCGCGGCTGCTGTTCAGGAATGAGAAATGCAGCGCGGTCAATGCAAAGTGCTCTTGCCGTTTCGCAGTGGCGTAGGCGTCGTCGCTGAGTGCGCGACTGAAAACATGTATATATATGTTTTCAGTCGTGCACTCAGCGACGACGCCTACGCCACTGCCACTGCGAAACTGTAAACACTAAATTGCTATGTAGTTTTTTGTGCATAGCTTTGAACGAAATTGAGCATACGTTTGGAAATGCACGAATTCGTGCGTAGCTAAGCATGAAAATGTGCATTGTTATGCAGCACCACGTGTGTTGTTGCGCACAAATCTGTGCATTCCACGCGTATGCTCAATATCGTGCAAAGCTATGCACGAAATAACTACATAGTAATTTAGTGTGTACGATATATATATATATATATATATATATATATATAAATATATATATATATATATAAATATATATATATATATATATATATATATATATCTATAAGCTTTGCCGCGTAGATTTCTCATATATACTGTCGTTTTTAACTTCCGTTTCTTACTTCTTCTTACTTGTTACTACTTCTTACTTCCGTTCTGGGAGAGCGTTGGATGGAATACCCTATTGACCAGACCAGAAAAAGTTCGCATGTTGAAAATTGTGCGAGACCACGTACAAAAGTGACATTTAGTGTGTAGATATTTGGTGTGCAGAGGTTGCGCCACGGGTCTCCGTGAAAGAGAAATTCAACGGCAAATAATACTGAGTACGCGGATGGAGTTTCGCTCGCGCGGAGTGCGGGACGTGCCGAGAGATCTTCCGTGCTTGCGTCGCACTGTCTCTCTTTGTCCCGCATTCGGTGATCGTGCCGCAGAGGGGCGAGAGAGACAGAGCGACGGAAGGATTCGCGGCGCTCCACGAAAGCACGGTGTGGAATCGAACCGCTGGCTCTGGTTGGAGATGAGGAATGGGCCAGCCCACGGCGACCCACCGCCAGGGCGGCGGTATCGGCTGCAGCAGTAGTCACCGAAACGAGACGAGCGGTCTCTGCCACCGCAGCCGCTCAGCCCATGGGCCAGCCCATTCCTCAACTCTACTCTGGGTCCTGGGGAATGAGAGATTTGCCGGAATTCCTGCGGTGGTCAGTGCAGTACTAAAGGGACCTGTGGCTGTTCGCCCAGCGCGCTTTGGAGCCCTTTGGCGGCCCTTTGCGGCCTCTTTGGGGCGCGTTAGCGCGGCACAGTGGGCCAGAAGACCGGTGGAGGCAGTCACAACCCGGGCTTTGAGGTCCAGAGTCGCTAAATGGGACTCGAACCGAACGTGTTAACCCCATCTATGGGTTCCTCGTGCGGAGAGCAATTCCATTGGTAGGGTCCCATGCACGTTTCGAGTCTCATTTCGCGGCTCTGGAGCTCAAAACGCGTCTGGATTTTTGGCTGCCTGCGCCGGTCCTCTTGCCCACTGTGTGCGGTATACGCTTGATATACTGACGCCACGCTTAGCGGAGATTCGTGCATCTGGGTCAAAGCGTCACCACAAGATTCGCGCCCTAACGGTGTTGTGGCGTGGCGGGGCGGTGGGGCCGCCTGATGGATGACGGGGTTGGCACACACCTGGGCGTTGAGACCTGCGACCTGCCTCATGTCCCCAAGGAGGGGATTCGGAAGGGGCATCATGAAGGTGGACGTACTATGCCCCCCCCCCCCTCTTGGGCACAAGGTAGGCAACAAGCACTATTTTGTTCCTGTAAGTACACTGTAAATGTTTTACGGTGAAAGTCTGCACCAACATATTGTGATGCAGATTTTATCCATAATACAAGGAAAAGTGTACAAAATATTTATAAGGTACAAAGAATTTTCAAAGATATGTTACAAAGGCAGCTGCACCACCATTTTCACCACAATATGGAGAATCTTCACTATCTTCACTATAAGACATTTTAGAGAGTAGGCAAAAATCGCTACATTACCCCCTCCTTATCCTGGATCCGTGCCTGCTGCACACACCGCCCCCTCCTTTACCGAACAGCCGGCTCGACACCTGTTCGGAAGCCGGCTGGCGCCTGGCCTCACAATCCACCGTGTGATGCACAACACTTTCAGACGGAAAGTTCCTCGTCGTGTCTGCTCAGAAGCTTTCCTAATGGGGCCAGCTGCCAGCTCGCGCTGGATTTGCTCCTGCAAAAGTTGAAAAAAAGTTTCACGCTGTACGTTTCAGTATGACGGCCGCCAGGACTGCTTTGGGTTTCCTGAGTGCACTGCTACTCAACGAATGTGACGTCATGTTTGTTAGAATGAGGATTTTGTTACGTTCGTTTGAATATGCGATGTCATATTTCTTGGCAATAGTGACACGGCCGTTAAATTAGGAGGACGTCACATTCGTTTGAACGTGGATAACATTCAAACGAATATGAGTGACACTCGTTGAATGACAGTGTGAGATACGCAGGATCCTGCACTCGAGTGCGCCAAACATTACACTTACAGCCATAACGATAATTGCCGTTTTGTCTAGTGAGAGTAAGTGACACCACACACCATCGGCGGCTCGGGTTAGTCCCGTTTCCTTCTTCCGAAAACAATCGGAATAGAGTGCTGCAAGTAGGCGACGCGAGAGAGAACAAGGTGTATTTTATGGACGATTTGGTCCAAGCCGCAGGCTGATTCCGAACGGTGCGCTCTCTCTCTCTCTCTCTCTCTTCTCTCTCTCTCTCCTCTCTCTCTCTCTCTCTCTCTCTCTCTCTCTCTCTCAGGTGTTCCTACATGGCGCCCCATGAGTGCGAGAGAGACAGACAGAGTGACAAACGCAGGGTTCGGATTCCTCCTGCAGCCTGTGAGTCCACTGTGCACCCCGCGCGGCGGCATAGGGGAGGCTGGGTCGCCCCAGACACCGCCACAGTCTGCGTGTCTGCGTTTGCAGTGCTGTACCACATTGTGCAGTTGCCCACACTGGTAAAGCAAAGGCATAAAAACTACGTCCTCAAGGGCATTAACGGTCTTTCACGCCCTTAAAGGGCGTGAATCGTTTAATGCCCTTGGGAAGGGCGTGAATGGCATAGGACTTTCAGGCAAAATTTTAATGCCCTTCCGAAGGCATTAAACGATTCACGCCCTTCACGGGCGTTTACGCCCTTTAAGGGCATAGTTTTAATGCCTATGTTTTACCAGTGCAGAAGGACATTGTTTCGCAGGTTTCGCTCAAAACGTAAACAAAGATAATTTGGCGACATTTTTTAAAAAATATTTCACTTTTGCCGCTTTGACACCTGCGAGACTTCTTAGTGGAGTACTGCGCACACCCAAAACAAAATGACCTCTTAAATCAAGAAACAAGCAGTTTTCTTGATTTTTTGTTTTTACCTAAACCAAGAAACGAAATATTACGAAACTTTTTCCCGTCCCGCCGCTGCGCGGTGGCGTTTATGTTTTGCTTCTCTTTTTTTCGCGAACGTTGAATGGAAATGCTTTTTCGGTGCCTGGCCGCCGCCTGGCCTTGCCACCTGCCACCCCGTTTGCTCTTACCCCTTGCCGGCGAGCGATGGGCAGGGCGGAGGGCTCAACCCGCAGAGCGGGCCCTGATAGGAAAAAAGAAAAAAAAAGTACGACAACTCGGTAAACACAAATTTACAGCGCACCCTCTCCTTTGCTGTCCCACACAGTAGGCCAGAAGACCAAAAATCGAGACACATTTTGAGCTCCTGAGTCGCCTGACAGGACTCGGTCCGAGCGTGTGACCCCACCAATGGATTCCTCGTTCGGAGAGCAATCCATTGGTGGGATCCGAGGGGTTACCCACTTCATATTTAGGTGGACACATGATTCCGGTTTCCCACGATTCCTGAACAAATCCAACAGAAAAAGTAAGGATATTTGAAGAAATTCTTTTGTTTCTTAGTGTTTTGGGACACTATTGGAAGATTACGACGACATACCATTGAAATCAAAAGAATTTTCAATAAAATTTCGAAAAAATTACGAATGATTTCCAGGTTGAGTGTACACATGATTCCCGGAGTGGGTAACCCCTCGGTGGGATCACCCTTTCAGTGCGAGTCCCTTTTAGCGACTCTGGAGCTCAAAACCCGTCCGGGATTTTGACCGCCTCCACCGGTCTTCTGACCCACACTGTGCCCCGATTTCCCTACACTGTAAAAATTTCTGTACTTTGGTACGGTGAAGGTACGGAAGAATATAGTACGGAAGTACGGACGAAAGTACGGAACGTCCGTACCTGTCCCATATAAGCTCATGTAAACGGGTACGGAATAAAGTACAGAAAGTTCCGTACTTGGCAAGTACGCACTGCTAATCCAAGTGTGAGACAGTCTCACACTTACAAGTGCATACCAACATGTCTCACGCTTGCAAGTGTGAGCCACATTTGTCTCACGTTTGCAAGTGTGAGACAGGGTTTGTCTCACGTTTGCAAGTGTGAGACACGGTTTGTCTTGCATGTGTGAGACAAACCGTGTCTCACACTTGCAAGCGTGAGGCAAACCGTGTCTCACACTTGCAAACGTGAGACAAACGTGGCTCACACTTGCAAGCGTGAGACATGTTGGTATGCACTTGTAAGTGTGAGACTGTCTCACACTCGGATTTGCAGTGCGGACGGTCCAGGCAAATTGTACCAGACATGTTCCGTACTTTTTCCGTACTTTTTTCTACCAGTGTACTGTGTACATAATGGTGCTGTTGGTCCTGTGCTGTCCTGCCGGCCCCTTCCTTCCCCGTGTTCGTGTCCACTGGTTTTCGATCTTGGACATTGAGATCGACAACAATGTTCTGTCCTAGACAATAGTGGCGGCGAGCCTGCCGCCGTCCCGGCGCGCCGCCTGATGCCGATCACAGCTTCCGCGTCGCTCTGTCTCTCTCGCACCCCCGCGGGACACGCCATGAGTGCGAGAGAGACGGCGACCAAAGCGCTGCACAGTGGGCCAAAAGACCAGGAGGCGTTGGAAATCCCGGACGGGTTTCGAGCTCGCAGGGCCGCGAATGGGACTCAGACCGGACGCGTGACCCCACCAATGGATTTGCTCTCCGAACGAGGAATCCATTGGTGGGGTCACAAGGTTCGTTCAAGGCACATTTACCGACTCTGGAGCCCAAAACGCGTCCAGAATTTTGGGACGCCCGAGCCGGTCCTCTGGCCTCTGGCCCACTGTGCGCTGTTCGGACACAGCCTGCCGCTATGGAGGCTGTTGCCCTGCGGCGCCCCTCCGCCTCCTAATTCTGCGCCCCGCCACTCTAGTGGGCAGCCGCCGGCTGATTCCGAGTGGGTCCCCCGGCAGTCTGTCTCTCTCGCACCCATGCGGTGCGCCCCGCGAGTGCGTGAGAGAGAGAGAGAGAGAGAGAGAGAGAGAGAGAGAGAGAGAGAGAGAATATCATCGGATTGCAGCGGCGGCGGGGCCTGTCCACCACGCCGAGCCTTGTCGCCCCATTGTCCTTGAGCCGGATGACATAGAGCCGCGGGGGCGAAATGGAAGCCGATGTCTCCGGGCCCGCCAATGCAGCCATGCGCCTCAGAGACACCAAAAGGGTAACGAAGTGGTCAAAAAAAATACCCGCACGGCAGCGGCGCAAGATCCAGATCCAACCCGACCCGCAACGCCTATACCCGACCCGACCCGCGCCGGACGGTGTAGCCCGCACGAGAGTCTGCGGGTAACACTATACCAAGTCTGGACTGGAGATGCCCGCACGCCGCCGCCGCCCCTGTAGGTAGGCAGTAACGCACGCTTGCCTGAGTTGCCGGCTGCCTACCTACAGGCCGTGCGGGTATCTGCGCTTGGCGACCGCTTCCTCCGGAGTTCGGCTCACGGCCCACCTTCCCCCACCAAACAGAACTGGCATTGGTAATTGTATACTTTAGGGGCTCCGCCGATCTGAAGCCTCTAAAGTACACCAAAAGACGCGAAAAATTCCGCAGAAACCAAAGATGATGACCATTTTGGAAGCTGGGCAACGGTTTTCTGTAATTTCAAGTAAATAGTGACTCGCCATAACCTTTAATGACTTACTTCAATGTCATCGAACACGCGTTTACAGGATTGATTCGTTTAACACGGGAATTTTGACGACTTCCGTTCCATAAAAGATTGCTTCCGTCAAGGTTTCGACCGCTGTTAACGTTTCAAAAGCAAATGTGGCAAATGTATTCAAGTGGCTCATTTAGGCTCCAGATCGGCGGAGCCCCTTAAGTATACAATTACGCCCGCATTTCGTTGCCCGATTGGAGTCTCTGATGCTCATGGACCGGCGGGCAGACAGGCAGATATGGACACTCGGGCAGATAGACGGACGGACAGTCAGGCAGATAGGCGGACAGACAGTAGGACAGACAGCAAGGCAGGCAGACGGACAAAAAGTCAGGCTGCTAGTAGTGAGCGAATCGAATGAGGTCCCATTCAATTCGAAAACAAAACAATTCGAATTCGAATTATTTTGGACCAAAGCAGCTAAAAGGTGCTTACTTTAGCCCTTTTAATACCCAATTTGATTCGAATCGAATCGAATGTGCCCTGATTTGATTCAGTTCGGAAATATTTTCCATCATGCGATTCGATTCGATATTGAAAAGGGACGCTTCGCACACCACGAATGGACAGACAGTTTGGTACACCCGGACAGTCAAGCAGACAGACGGACTGGCAGACGGACAGACAGACAGACAGACAGACAGACAGACAGACACTCTAAATATCTTACGTAGAAACTTCCCAGAATACGAAAGAAATGGTGCAAGCATAATGCGCAGGTGGTTTTTCTTCGTATTACGAAGGTTTTTCTTTGAATCTTACGTATTAAGAAGAAATATTGCTTCGTATTATGCTGCAGCATAATACGAAGCAATTCCATGGCGCCGAATTCACTGCACTAAGCAAACCTTACAAACTATTTCAGGCCTTACAAAGAAAAGCAGCTTGTTACAACAAAGTATTTTGAGCATACATAAGCTTACAAAGAAAATACTTCGTAATTTACGAACTATTTCTTTGTATAACAAAGTAAATAAGTTTGTACTATGTATGCTCAATACACTTCGTAAGGTTTTAAGCGTGTGTAACATACGAATAACATAGGTCAAATTTCATTGTAAGACATTTAGAGTGCAGACGGACACTGGTCGCACACTGTAGTGCCCCCCGAGGAACACCATATGGTATTGTACCGGCGGTGTGACGTCACACCAGCCATCGTGCGCGCATAATGAGCCTGGTTGACCCTTATTTCCCAAAAAGGGCGCTCCCGTTCTCTGCTCGCCGCGCCGCTGCTACGTCAAGGCCGCGGCGCCCAGTAGCGCGCGCCACCGCACTCAGCGCCGCGGGCCCAAGTGTAGTTTGCACTGTGCAACGAATTAACACTACCGGTAAGTGTTCATGGACAATTTATGCCACCAACTGGAAACAATTTTGTGCATTGCCAAAAGTGGTCGTTGGTACTTGAGCCGTTCCCTTCGTATCATGGAAGATTTTTTCGTAATTAAGACATTTTGAGAGTCTCGCTCGAACCACTAGAGGTCTGCAGAGGCCTAACAGCGATGATGATGATGATGTTGATGGAAGCCAGGCTGCACAGTAGGCCTGACGACCGAGACGCGTTTTGAGCTCTTGAGTCGATAAATAGGACTCGATCCAGACGTGTGACCCCATCATTGGATTTGTCCTTCGGAGAGCAATCCGTTGGTGGGGTCACACGCTCGGTTCGAGTCCTGTTGAGCGACCCTGGAGCTCAAAAAGTGTCTTGAGTTTTGGCAGCCTGCGCCGCCTGTCCTCTGGCCCACTGTGGTCTGTCGCGGTGGTGGTTTGTTTGCCTGTTTGCTCTGCCCCGACCTCCTCTACTCCTCCAGCTGCGCCAGCGCAAGTCCAGGACTGTGTCTCCAGGGCGGCCGGGTCAGTGCGGGGAGAAATCGGCTGCAGTGCTCTCTCTCTCTCTCTCTCTCTCTCTCTCTCTCTCTCTCTCTCTCTCTCTCTCTCTCTCTCTTTCTCTCTCTCTCTCTGTGTGTGTGTGTGTGTGTGTGTGTGTGTGTGCGTGCGTGTGTGTCCACGACGATACCCTGAAACCGATCGCCATCGCCCGCGGCGTGTCGCACGGGAGGGCTGGGTTACGAATACGGCTCTTGTTGCACTGTCCCTCTCTCACCTACGGAGCGTCTCCCGTAGCCCCGGCCAGGGGTGGCGAGAGAGATGGAACAAGTCCACACGGCACAGTGGGCCAGAAGACCGTTGGAAGCGGTTGAAATCCCGGACGGGTTTTCAGCTCCCGAGTCGCTAAATGGGACTCAACCTAAACGTGTGACCCCACCAATGGATTCCTCGTTCGGAGAGCAATCCATTGGTGGGGTCACACGGTTCGGTCCGACTAGTCCGAGTCTGATGCTCAAACCGCGTGTAGAGTTTTGGCCGCCTGCGCTGGTCTTCTGGCCCACTGTGCAAGGCCTCGCGCGTGTTGGCACACCGCATGTCGGCTGTGTGGAGACAAGGCTGCCTGGTTGAATATGCACGACGGCATACAGTTCACCCGCCCCCGCCCTGTATGAGGTTGCCCGCTCTTATCTTATCTAAGGAAGGGCTGCAGGGCAGCTTGCCCCCAGCTGACCGCGCGCTCCAGTTCTTCCCTGTGAAAATTTGTCGTTACTTTACGGCAGAGTTAGGAGATAGCATTTCCCTAATGGTAATTTCGATGACCTTTTCTATCAAAACTCTGGCACTTCACTTCGCAGTTTTTCGACTAATGTGATGTCTTTTTCGT
>CM060089.1:17765249-17771759 GCA_030522485.1 Stenchaetothrips biformis
GCACCAGGTAAGAAAAGGACACCCTAATGTCTGGTCGAGGGGTGGCCCAAAGTCAAGGTATCAGCTCATACCTTGACTTTGGGCCAACCCTTGACCAGTCACTTCAACCAAAAATGAAAATCTCAGAGTAAAATCTGTCAAAGGAATGTCGATATGTTTGCAGTAGGCCACAAAAAGGTGTACTTTTCTCAAGAAAACCCCTTCACTGATTTTGTCGTGTACGTAGGTTCTTTTCCATGGCGCCGCGTTGTCGCATGGCTACAAATTACGCCCAAGTTCGTTCTGTTTTGTCTCGACTTTTCTTTCTTCCTCCGAGGAGCCTTCAGCTTCTCCCCCTCCCCCCCTTTTCCCTTATGTGCCCCCTCTACCCCTTCTTATTGTACTTCCGAGGGGAAGTTTAAAAGAATGAACAAAACCGGATAGTTTGGGGGGGGGGGTGCAAGCAAGCAAGAAGCAAAGCAAGCAGTGGTGCGGCGGGGTTCACATCGCACACGGCACATGGCGATGCTCATGCGGGTGTAACGCAGTCCGAGTCTGGATTATTTTCAGAACGACGGGCAATGCAAGGGGCGGCGTGGGGAATAAGTGAAAAGGAAGGGGGAGGAGGTATTTTTCTCACATTTAGAACTCGAGCTTGGTTGGTGCTGCTGCTCTTTGTGTGTGCGCCGCGCTATGCACCCCAAGTGTCAGAAGGCCAGAGGTGTGTGTGTGTGTGTGTGTGTGTGTGTGTGTGTGTGTGTGTGTGTGTGTGTTTGTTTGTGGTGGGTGCTACAATAGCCGCGTGGTGGAGGGACCCCGGGCGCGGCGCAGCGCGCAGAAAGACGTTGCAGTTGCCAATAATAATCGCACGAGGGCGCTCGCTGGCCTCACTCTGTTTTCTTGAGAATTCCCTTTGCCCTTTTGTCGGGCTGGCCCCCGTGCTGTGTCACCAGGGGTGGAAAGGGTGAGGGCAAGAGGCACTTTGCGCCCACCACCACCCTACTGACTGGCCTGCAAAGTAGAAACCAGGCGACTCTCTGCCACTGTAGGCAAAATGCTACACTATGTCTTACGAAGAAATTTCACATATTACGCAGAAGCAAGCATAATACAAACATAGTTTCCCTTTGTATTACGAGGGACTTCTTTGTATCTTACCATTAAATCTCGAAAACATACGTATGCACTGGTAAAATAAAGGCATAAAACTACGCCCTGAAGGGCATTTACAGTATTTCACGCCTTTCAAGGGCGTGAATCGTTTAATGCTCTTGGGAAGGGCGTGAATGGTATAGGAAGTTCAGACAAAATTTGAATGCCTTTAATTCCCAAGGGCATCAAACGATTCTTGCCCTTACGGCGTAAATCGTTTAAAGGGCATAGTTTAAGTGCCTTTATTTTGCCAGTGTCATGAAGAAATGTTGCTTCGTATTATGCTTGCGCCAAATATCCATTGTAAAATAGCTTAAATTTCATTATAAGAGCGTACACGTTTTCCCTGCCAGCAGGCGTAAAGTGCTAACTTTTGCCTTTCCCAGGACAATAATTTTGGATCCGCCCGTTACTGTCGACGTCTGCCCATCCCCTTCCCCCGGGGTAACCACTCCTAGGACCCGAATAATTCATCGTTGCCCTCTCTGCGCGTGAGTGCGGCAGCGGTCATGAAAAATTCGTAGGGAAATTTCCGCGCCCGCGCCCGTGGCGGCGGCGGGTATAAAGGCGGCCGAACGCGGTATGGCGTTCCGCGGCCGAAGTGCATAGCATTCAGACGCAGCTATTTACGCGCACAGTCGGCCGGAAGACCGGCGCAGGCGGACTAAACTCAAGACGCGTTTTAAGCTCTTGAGTCGCTACATGGGACTTGAACATACATGTGACCTCACCAATGGATTCCTCGTTCGGAGAGCAATCCATTGGTGGGGTCACATGTTGGGTTCGAGTCCCATTTAGCGACTCCGGAGCTCAAAACCCGTCTAGGATTTTGACCGCCTGCACACTAAATGTGTTTGTACGAATTTTGTACGAGACATCACAGTTTTTTGTGCAGATGAAATTTTCGTACAATTTTGTACGAGATTTAGTACAAAAACGAGGGAATTTGTGCAGATTTTCGCACAAAAATTGTTCGAAAAGTTCATTTGCACAAAAAACTGTGATGTCTCGTTCAAAATTGTACATAAAATTTAGTGTGTGAGACAGTCTTCTGGCCCACTGTGGCGCTCCTTCGAGGGCTGCTGCTATTTGGGAAAAGACGTCCCCACGCCTTTTTGGAGCGTCAAAGCCACTAACTCATCGAAGTTGGCGCTGACTGCGTCTCGGGCGGAGATTGAATGCCGCACCCTCGCATGTCTGTCTGCCCGTCTGGCACGTCTTCCATGGCTGTCTCTCCGTGCCAGTTCCACTCTGAAGATCCTGCTACACGCTTAATGTCATGAACAATTTTGTACGAGACATCACAGTTTTTTGTGCAGATGAACGTTTCGTACACACGCTCAAAATCCTACGAAGTATTTTGAGCATACATTATACAAACTAATTTACTTTGTTATACGAAGAAATAGTTCGTAAATTACGAAGTATTATCTTTGTAAGCTTATGTAGGCTCAAAATAATTTGTTATGACAAGCTGCTTTTTCTTTGTAAAGCCTAAAATAGTTTGTAAGGTTTCCTCAGTGCAATTTTTGTACGAAAATTTGTACAAATTTCCCAATTTTTGTACAAAATCTCGTTAAAAAAAATTGTACGGAAAGTTCATCTGCACAAAAAACTGTGATGTCTCGTATAAAATTTGTACAAAAACATGAAGTGTGCAGCACGAAGTCAGTTGAAAGGGAGGAGGCGAGAAGGGAGTGCCGCGCGTAGTGCCATCTGTCGTCCTGGACGCGGCATGTCTGAGCCTGTGTGGGTGACCGTTGCGTTTTAATGGATAAATGGAGCGTGTGCGTGATGGTGAATGCCTTGCTGTTGCCGCCAGCTTCTCGGCATCGCACACGGCGATCGTGACGCGAGGGAATAAATGGCCCCATCAGCTCAGCTCTCCTTGCGAGGCCTCGCGGCGTGCGGAGCGAGCGGAGCGTCGCGATTAGACGTAATAACGCATTTGCATTAAACGAACCCAAGAACGTGCCCATCGCACAGTGGGCCAGAGGACCGAAGTCGGCCAAAACTCTGTAGACGCGTTTTGAGCTCCAGAGTCGCTGAACAGGACTCGAAACGAACGTGTGACCCCACCAATGGATTCCTCGTTCGGAGAGCTATCCATTTGCGGGGTCACAGGTTCGGTTCGAGTCCCATCAAAGCCCGCGTCCCGGCGTTTAACCGCCTCCACCGGTCTTCCAGCCCACTGTGCCACGTACCTCCGACCTGGTGCTACCTACTCCCCTCTCTTCAGTCTTCACATCGCGCGTGGGCGGGTCTGGAGTGGCGTGGCCTGGAGTATGAGTGACACGGAGCACGGCCGCGGAGTGGTAGCGCTGCGCCAGGTGCGAGGGCGTGCGGTATTTGTGGAGTTGCATGGCGTGTGGTGGCGTGGAGTGCGGCCAAGGAGTGGTCGAGCTGCCTGCACCAGGTGCGCACAGTGGGCCAGAAGCACAGGCGCAGACGGCCAAAACTCTCGGCGCGTTTTGAGCTCGAACGTGTGACCCCACAAATGGATTCCTCGTTCGAAGAGCAAACCATAGCGGCGGCTCGGGCCCGGGATCTCTAAAGCCGTCTGCAGTTTCGACCGCCTCCGGCCCACTGTGGCGTGGTCTGGCCACCGGAAAAATTGTAGGAAAATGAAATCTGTTCCTTTGAAAAATGCATGATTCTATCTTCCGCCTGACGGGTTTGCATAATAACGAAGCTGGACGCTTGCCGGCGCCGGAGCGGCGGGTGGGTATCTCCTTGGTCCCAGGGCCCTTACCACCACAGCGGTTGCTTCCACCGCCTCCACGGCGCCTCCGCCACCTCCAGGACATCTTACTCGACCTCCAGGACATCTTACTCCACCTCCACGGCGGCCTCCTCCACCTTTACGGCGGCTACCTGCACCTCCAGGACATCTTACTCCACCTCCACGGCGGCCTCCTCCACCTTTACGGCGGCTACCTGCACCTCCAGGACATCTTACTCCACCTCCACGGCGGCCTCCTCCACCTTTACGGCGGCTACCTGCACCTCCAGGACATCTTACTCCACCTCCACGGCGGCCTCCTCCACCTTTACGGCGGCCTCCTCCACCTCCAGGACATCTTACTCCACCTCCACAGCAACCAATGTCACCTCCGCGGCGGCCTCCCTCACCAGCACCGCGCGCTGCGCCGAGTATATGCGTGTAACTAACACCTACACCTGCGGCCGCCTGTATCACACTGCGGCACAGCGTGAGGCGGGGTCGCGACCCCCTTTCACGCCTCGCTGCGGCCCGCCCTCTGCCACCGCGCAGCGCCGCGCACTGACCTCCTGGCTCCGTCTTTCCACTTCCGATACCGTTTCCTGGCCCTGCTCCAGCTCAGACGGAGCCTGGCACCGGCACCACGGTTCCCGCCAAGTTACCTTCTACAATTTTTGTACGTACTTTCACACAATTTTCCGCATACGTGCTTTTTGTACAAATTTGAACGAAATTTCGCACGAATTTGTGTGATTCTCCGTTTAAAATTGTACGAAAAAGTTCGCATGTTGAAAATGTGTGATAGACCACGGACAAAATTGTACCAATACATTTAGTGTGGGCGCACAGTCGGCCAGAAGACCGGTGGAGGTGGGTTTTGAGGTCCGGAGTCGCTAAATGGGACTCGAACCGAACGTGTGACCCCACCAATGGACAGCTCTCCGGACGAGGCATCCATTGGTGGGGTCACACGTTCGGTTCGAGTCCTGTGTAGCGACTGTGGAGCTCAAAATGCGTCTAGAGTTATGGCCGCCTGCGCCGGTCTTCTGGCCCACTGTGGGTGGGGCGGTCCCCCATCCCCCTCCGTAGATCCCGCCGCAGCCGACCCGCGCGACATCTGACTAGAGATAAGGCTACGTACCTGTCCGCCTCCTCGTCCCTCACGGGCGTTTCTGGTCGCTCTGTCGCTGTCGCACTCACAGGGCTCTGCGTTAGGGTGTGAGAGAGACAGAGAGCGACGAATCGCTCAAAAGGGCCCGTCACTCGCGAACCCTTTTCTTTTTCCCTGTCGGACTTCTGAGTGCCCCCCTCCCCCTTATTCCTCTCTCAGCCTTGCCCCCTTCCAACCACTCTCCTTCTCTGCCCCGTTGCAACCCCCGTCACCCCTCCCTCCCCTCCCTCCCCCGAATCCCCTACCTCCCACGCAAACCCCTGCTTCCCTTCCCCCTCCCCCCTCTTTGCAGGAACGGAGTGGTCAGTCCCCATGATTTGTCTTCTGTCGCGTTTTGAAACGTTTCAGAATGGAGGGGGGGGGGGGCTTACAACCCGACACCAAAGACAAAAATTGCGGGAATGGCTGGCAGCAGCACAGGGGGTCGGACCAATTATCTTTCCAGCAGGGGTTGGGGGTCGATTCCCTTTGCGAGGGGAGGGGGGCGCACGCTCAAGACTCGTTCACTGGGGGAGTTTTGGTTTTTATAACGTATCGAACGTTTGTGCACATTAATACGCTTTCTGGCTATGGGAAGGCCCTCGGGCTTGATGCTGAGGTGGCTTTTTTTGCAGGTGCAAATGCATGTTGGCCTATAAAGCTGCACCCATGGAGCTTGGCTTATGGGGCTTGGCCTATGAAGCGTGGCCTATAGAGCTGAATATAGTAAAAATAAAAGGGGGAAGATACCTCTAGTAACCTAAAGGTATCAGGGGGGTGGGGCGAAAAATTCGACTGTTCAAAATCCCAAACAGGGTGCTTCGCTTCGCTCAGCAATCAACTTTTTTATTTGTAACAGTAACATTATTATCAATTTTGTCTTGACATTTCTGTTAAGCTTCTTAACGAAATCCTACATTAATGTGCACAAACGTCAATGATTATTAGTAAAATGTGTATGGAAGGATGAGAGTGAGAGAGAGAGAGAGAGAGAGAGAGAGAGAGAGAGAGAGAGAGAGAGAGAGAGAGAGAGAGAGAGAGAGAGAGATGTCAGGAAAAGGAAAAGATAAGAAAAGGTCCGGTAATGCGGCGGGATTGTGCTCGGGACGCATGACTGCAGTCCAGATGAAGGCGTTGCCCTGACATTGTCTTGGAGCTGCGTTGCCCAGAGTTTTGACGCTCTGTCTTTGTCGCTCCCCTGCGGAATGCCCTGCGAGTGCGAGAGAGACAGGGCGACGACGAAGTCACGCGGTTCGGAGGCAGCCTGCTGTCGCGGCCTGCTTGCGCGGATATCGCCAACGCTCGCACGCGGGAACGCGCTGCTCGAAAAAATGTGGATAGTACACTAAAAGTACGACAAGGATTGTAGAAAAAAGTACAACGATGATTGTGGAAAGTACAAACAGAATTGTTAAAACTACAACGTAACCTGGACTGGTGCCGTTTCGGCACTGGGCCCCATTGTACTTTGTACTATAATCGTTGTACTTTGTACAAAAAATTGTTG
>CM060089.1:17772759-17787759 GCA_030522485.1 Stenchaetothrips biformis
AGCGACGACGCAGGGCCGCGGGCCTGGACCGCTGGTTGGTGGTCCACCGCAGCAGGGTGTGGGTTTCCCTCCTCCTCTCCGCTGCATTTCCGTGGTCTGGCGGGCCCCCACCCTTGCCTTTTCATCCTGTTGTTCATCATCCTCACTGGAGGCATGCTCAACGGAGCCGTTGTTGGAATCCCAGCCTTGACCCTTGAACCACACCGCGCGTCTGGCGACGCACAATGCGCCGGGAAGCGGTCAGGAATCTCGGGAGGATTTCGAGCTCCAGAAGCAGGCGCGGATACAGGGGGGGGGGGGGGGTGTCCCCTAGATAGCCGACCTGAAACGGTAAGGCAAAAAGTGCTACTTTGCCCCTGTAAGCAGGCAAAAAGTGCTGCCCCCCCCACCCCCCAAAGAAGGCCACCTTTTGGATCCGCCACAGCTCCTTGAGTCGCTAAATGTGGGACTCTAACCGGGCTTTGTGACCCTACCAATGGGATTGCTCTCCGCGCGAGGAATCCATCGGTGAGGGTCGCACACGTCTCGTTCTGGTCCGGTTTCGCCGACGGCTGGAACTCCTCAGACAACGCGTTCCTGGAGTTTTGGCCGCCTGCGCCCGCGGCCTTACCGGCCCACTGTGGCGCCGACCCGTCTCGCCGCTGTCTACGATGAAACATGAAAGGCTAAGACCATGGAATGGTCGGCGCCGGCAACTGTCTGACGTTGAGGACCGCCCCGGCCGCCTCCGTCGGACTGTGGTCTGGAAATTCCGGAACTGACAGCTGTTGCCGAAAACTTAGCCATTGGGCGCTCCGGCGCGCCTCTAAAACCGCATTGTCGAGTTGCTCCAACTTGGCGGCAAACAACGTGTTATGCAAACTAATTGCTGTTTTTTTGGCGCGGGAAAAGTACTCCTGTTGGCCGTCGCGGTTTTATTGTCTGTCCCCGATTAGGCGTTCGCGCGCCCCGGATGGGAATTATTAATTCCGACGAAGAATTGGCGCGGCTAAGCAGGGAAGGTCAATCAACTCGCCGCGGCCCGACGGCCGTTCCCGGGGCAGGGCGGACCCGACGACGCCACCAGCCACACTCTTGAAAAAAATGTTACGTCAAATCAACTATACTTTGGTTGATTTTTTTAAAATTTTTTTCAGTGATATTAATTTGGGACGGACTATGAGAGTTACCATATGAAAACCTCATGCTCTTCCATTACTTCTGTACCTTTTTCCCTGCCTTTTTCCGTATAAAAAAAAAAAAAAAAAAAAGTTCGGAATTGTTGAAGAGCGTCCCACGTCTTGTTTTGCCGCGTTTTGCCCCCCCCCCCACTGTTTTGCCGACTGGGGCCGGCTTAGGGCTGGCCCCCGCCGAAACGACTCGGAATGCTAATCACTGTACTTTTGTCGGATTCTGCGAGCCGCGATTGTCCGCGCGGCCGGCCATGGCGCTCTCCGCCCACCTGCGCGGGCTGCGTCCTGATCAAGCGCTGTCGTCGCTCTGTCTCTCTCGCACTCGACGTCAGGGTGCGAGTGAGACAGAAGCGACGAAAGCACACTGTTCGGAATCTGGCCCACCAGTCCCGCCCGCACGCGGCGGGGGGTTTGGCTTTGTAATGCAACGCGCCCTGCCAGGGCCTCGTCACGGCTATGCGGGGGACAAGCGTGTTTGCTGGCTCTGCATTGTACCGACTTGGAATATTTGGTGTACGTTTTCGCTGAAAATACCGTTAAATAACGTTGAAAAAACGTTGAAATACGCGTTTGGAAATTACGTTGAGGTAAACCGTGATTTAACGTGAAATTAAACTTGAAATATCGTGAAATAACCGTTGAAAGTAGTAACGGGGAAATAACGTTGAAATCACGTTTTCAGAACATTTGAACCAGCGCCCTGAAATAACGTTTTAAAAAGAACGTTGAATATAACGTGAAATTGAAATAACGGTGTACAAAATTTTTCGACAGTTGTTTGCCCCTCGCACTGTACCATGGGCCAGGAGACCTCGGCGCTAAGCGGGCCAAAACTCTAGACGCGTTTTGAGCTCTGCGGAGTCGGTAAACAGGACTCGAACCGACCGTGTGACCCCACCAATTGGATTCCTCGTCTGGAGAGCAACTATTGGTGGGGTCGCAACGGTTCGAGTCCTGTTTTGTTGACTGAAAACGCGTCTTGAGTTTTTTGACCGCCGTTCGGACCGATCTTCTGGCCCCCTGTGTACTGCACGCAATGTGCATTACACACACACACAGAGGAGGAGATGAGAGAGAGAGAGAGAGAGAGAGAGAGAGAGAGAGAGAGAGAGAGAGAGAGAGAGAGAGAGAGAGAGAGAAGACGCGGAGACAGGACACTGACACTGCCCTACTGTGTACACTGTCGTGAATCCGACATGAATATGATGAGCCAGGACAGTAATGATCGTATGCCGATTCAGGCGCGACATGACATTGTGATCGCGTGTTTGGTGGCTCAGACAGACACGCAGTGTTGTGTCTGGTTTGCCCCTATCGCACCGCGTTGCTTTGCTCTCTGTAAGGACTCTGTAAATCAAGCGGAGAGGCGTCCATTGGTATGGAATTCGTTTATACTGTTAATTTATGATATTGTGTCAATGACCCCACCACCACCACCACACGGCTTAAAATATTAAAATAATTATCTATTGTACTGCGAAACTGCACAATACTGCTGCGCAAAAGTGCTTCAAGAGAGGGAAGGATCTCCCGGAAATCTGCGCTCATGCAGCGCTCTGCAAAACACTTTTTCGGGCCATGAGCCATGTCACGCCTTTTGCCTACGTTCAGGCGGAGTGTCATGCTTGTTGCGTACCTTCAGGGTGAACTTGAAGGTGAACTTGAGAGGCTAGACCACAATTGATCGTACCACACCGTTGGAGAGATGGGGGCGAAAAGGGGAGGGGGGGGGGATGCATGGCCCTCAAAGCCTATCCCATGCAGCCGCCACCGCGCACATCAGGAAGAGACGTAAAGAAATCGTGAACCACTGTCGAAATCCCTGATTTCCCACACGGTTTATGGCGGCGGAAAAGTTAGGGGAACTCGACCGACCCCTGCTCTCTAAACTCATTACGGACACCATGTATCCGCAATACGGACAGTAATGGATTCGCGTAATTACGTTAACACAAGACAGTCCGGTGCACGGATGCGTGTACTGTATCCGTAAAAGGTTTAGTGTGTGCCCACTCTTTTTGTTTTTTCCAAGGCGTTCGTTCCACTGGCTGCCCTTTATCCTCCCCCAGCTTGTCGGCAGTGCACCTGCATGTGTACTATATATGTCTGCGTCGCGCCCCGTGCGGCTCACCGTGCGGCTCGCTCAATCCGAGCGACGATTCAACGCCACCAACATCTCTTCTTTTTTCTGTTTTTGTTTTTATCGCATCGTAAAACCTGACCGGACTCACCGCGCGGACCTGGTCGCGTGCGCTCCTCGCTCGGCGGCACACTTCGTGGTGCACTCGGTTTGTCCCGGCGTGTATATAGCACCGGCCGCGCGTGTGGCCGCCATTAGCACACGGTTTCGAAATCCTTAATTTCCCCCTTTTCCTTTTCCCTTCCCCTTTCCTCTCCATTTACCTCCGTCCTCACTCTAAAAAGTCTGCGAAATTCTGCTTCATAATGGAAGGGACGATCACTTGCAAGTGGTCACATGTGATGTTTCTGACGGGAACAGATTTCGTCGGATTTCGGAAAGGCAAATCCATGAAATATACTCCTAAATTTAAGCACTTTTTCGCCTCGAAGGAGAAAAATGTCGGATTTTATTGGGATTTCCAGGCTTTTAAGGGAGAACGATTTCGCCACTGGTTGCCCACTCGGCCATAACTACGAGGAAAACGGAGCTGCCATGAAATGCTTCGTGTGGCGAAGGATTTCGCTTTATGACACGAAGCGTTTCTTCGTAGACTTGGCAATGCCTTCCTTTTCTTCGTATCGCAAAGCGATATGCGTCGTAGACTTGAAACTGTGTTGCCCCTACCTCTATCATCTCCTCCCACCTCTTCCCCCTCAGCCTATACCTCTTCCTCCTCCCCCTGCCTCTTCCACATCCCTCGGCCTCTTCCTCCTCCTCCCTCTTCCCCCAGCCCCCTCCCCCCTCTCCCTACCTCTCCCCCTCTCCCTACCTCTCCCCCTCTCCCTACCTCTCCCCCTATCCCCCTCTCCCTACCTCTCCCCCTCCCTACCTCTCCCCTTCTCCCTACCTCTCCCCCCTCCCCCGGAGAAGATGATCATTACCGGTGCAGAGGTGCCTCCTCATCGTGACGTCTCTGCGTCCGGTGCGCTCAAAGGGCTGCGTACTTTACGGTCGAGTAGGGAAAGCCAAACAGCGGCACGCACGCAGCCGGTACCCGCGGCCGGTACTCGAACCCGTGACGCTAACGACGCCGTGCATCGCGGGATTCCCTGCCTTCCCTGCCACAACTGCAGCCTGCGCCACGTAGATTCAGCGTTCAGTGGCGTGGTGGTGCACTGTGAAAATTTTGGTCGTTGCTTTAAGGTAATTTCATGGTTCATTTTCCTTACCTGTAGGAGTGTCATCAAACCTGCTGATGACATGGCTTGTCCGCGCCTATGCAATGTGCATAGGAGCTTTAATGAAAATTTCCTCAACTTCTGATGAAATTTTTCATCTTTTAGTGATTAAAACCACATCCATGATTATGTCATTGAGTGACAGCAAATTTTCACAGTGTGCGCTGCGTGGTGCTAGCGAAGTGGCTGTTCTGGAGATAGCCAAAAGTGAAGGCAAAAGCACTGCAGATATACAAATCAAAGTGCAGCTGGAGTGACATGCATTACATGATCGGCCATATTGGGTCATGAATGATCCTCCGACGATTCAAGCCGGTCAAGGCAAGCGACCACGGCAAAAACGGTTCCTGTTTTTTCCAGGGAGCCCACAGCAAAGACATACACTGATTTTCAAAATGAGGTATTTTTAACCCACTTATCCGTTGCGAATCTCAATCTGCGGTGTCTCAAAATGTTTCAAAAGGTTTTTGAATCGCAGTGTAGTAGGTGATTCCCAGGAAGTTCCTGGGAAAATCAGGAACCGTTTTTTGCCGTGCAAGTTCGTCCAACAGGCTGTCAGGGTACACGCTAAAATGTCTTAAAATGAAATTTGGACCTTTGTTATTCGTATGTTACAGTGAATTCGGCGCGAGCATAATACGAATCAATATTTCTTAGTAATACGAATCTTTTTAGCTTTTCCAAGACACAAACAAAAACCTTCGTAATACGGAGAAAATCCACCTTCGTATCATGCTTGCGCCATTTCCTTCGTATTATGGGAAATTTCTTCATAAGACATGTAGAGTGTAGGAGTCGTAGCACGTGAACAAGTTGGCTAAGTGCAGCCCAAAGTCTAGTCACGCAAAAATCCAGCTAAGTGCTTTTTGATTGGCTGCGCAGCCGATGCGCCCTGTGCTACGTATTCGTGCACTGTTATTCTCGGCGCAGCTGTTCCCACTGTGCAATTTGTCATTCATTATGCAACGCTCCCGCCCCTCCACCTGCCACCTGGTCTGTTCACCATCGTCGTCGGCACTGTGTTGCGGCAAAGGCATCACACAGTGGGTCAGAAGACCAGTGGGGGCGGTCAAAATCCCCCCGGACGCGTTTTCAGCTTACTCCATTCCATATATTCGCACCGAACGTGTGACCCCCACCAATGGACTGCTTTCCGAACGAAGAAATCCATAGGTAAAGTCACACGTCCGGTTCCAGTCCTGTTTCAGCGACTCTGGAGCTCAAAACGCGTCTGGAGTTTCGGTCGCCTGCGCCGGTCTTCTGGCGTCGTCAGTCGGCGCGCTATCAATTGCATAGCGCTCCAATTTCACCGTACGGTTAGCAAGCAAATCATCATCATAGCGGCATATCGGAAATTGCTACCCTGCCCCCCCGCCCCTTTTCCTCCCTCCCCCCTTTTGCCCCCTTTGCCCCACTTTGCCCCCTTCCTCCCTTCCAGGCAGCCAGACAGAGTGTCCCGTCCCTCCTGGCGAACGCAGCCGGACCCCGCTCGGTCGGGCAGGGACCGTATCGTATGTCTTGCCCCATCCCGCCATCCATCCCAGCCAACGAAAATTTGCGGAATGTACCACACACAAACACACACACACACACACACACACACACACACACACTCTCTCTCTCTCTCTCTCTCACTCACCTCACTCACGGCTACTCGGAACGTGGCAATGTGCAGTAGTGTATCAGCCATTAAAGAGAATAAAAATGACCCTGTCGCGCGCGGACATTCGCAGCACACGACGGGCCAGTAGGGCCACCCGCTAGCGAGTGAACTATAGTACAGTATCATTGCCGGGGTCATTTTGTTGTAGTAAGCAGTTAAAATGATGCACCGCAGGACAGTGGGCCAGAAGACCGGCTCTGGCGGCAAAAATTCAGGCCGCGCACCGAAACGTGTGGCCCGCCGCCAAAGGATCCTTCGTTTCGGAGTGGAGAGCACCATTGGTTGGGTCACACGTTTGGTTTGAGTCCCCTTTAACGACTCTGGAGCTTAAACTCGTCCGGGATTTTGACCACCTCTACCGGTATTTTCACTGATATTTCTAACGCGATAAATTTCATATACTGTAAGTAGCTGCGATAAAAAGACTAATGTGATTTCTTCAAATTATTGCATCTGTGGCAGCAATAATAAATTATCGCGTTAAAAATGCAATAAGTTTCTTACGTTTTGGCCGGTTTCGTCACTGATTATCACATTGTGTGATAAAGTGATAACATGCGTCAATGCCGTACAATATTTATTGCACTTATAATGCAATAAATTGTTCATGGCGCTAATTATGCAATAAAATTTTTATTGCCTTCAAAAAAGGTTTCGTTATCACACTTGGAATAACCGTGCTCTGGCCCACTGTCCGCTGCACTCGTGGAACGAATAATTCAACGCCGCTGGATGAAAAAAAAATCACTTCTCGTTAAAGAAAAGTGAGTTTCCTGCCAGTGTGGCTACTCTCGTGACGTTTTCGGGCGCCACGTTGACATGTCACTCGCTCTATCGTTCGTATCTTTTCGGTGACTGTTGTATCTTACTTTGACTAATTGATTCCACGACTCATTTTAACTGCGCTGCTCACGATCGTTCGGCCTGGGAACGTCGTTTTTTCTTCGCGGCAGGCTTCTCTTGCGGCGCTCCGTTGGGAACGGAACGTTTCCGGAACGGCGCACCGATTCCGTACTGCACGCGGTGATCGATCAGTGCGCGCGGCCAAATGCGCTTCCTGAAAGATTTACAATCTCTCTCTCTCTCTCTCTCTCTCTCTCACTCACTCACTTTCTCTCTCTCTCTCTTTCTCTCTCTCCGCACTCCCTGTTCCCTCCGACGTGCTGCCTCTCGCTCCGTTTATTTTCACCTCACGCCCGTTATCGCGTTTGTTCCTCTTTTTGCGTGGCGGCGTTGGCCGTCTGGTCGGTGGCGAGTGGCGGCGCGGCTGCTGTTCAGGAATGAGAAATGCAGCGCGGTCAATGCAAAGTGCTCTTGCCGATTCGCAGTGGCGTAGGCGTCGTCGCTGAGTGCGCGACTGAAAACATGTATATATATGTTTTCAGTCGTGCACTCAGCGACGACGCCTACGCCACTGCCACTGCGAAACTGTAAACACTAAATTGCTATGTAGTTTTTTGTGCATAGCTTTGAACGAAATTGAGCATACGTTTGGAAATGCACGAATTCGTGCGTAGCTAAGCATGAAAATGTGCATTGTTATGCAGCACCACGTGCGTTGTTGCGCACAAATCTGTGCATTCCACGCGGATGCTCAATATCGTGCAAAGCTATGCACGAAAAAACTACATAGTAATTTAGTGTGTAATATATTATATATATATATATATATATATATATATATATATAATATATATATATATATATATATATATATATATATATATATATATCTATAAGCTTTACCGCGTAGATTTCTCATATATACTGTCGTTTTTAACTTCCGTTTCTTACTTCTTCTTACTTGTTACTACTTCTTACTTCCGTTCTGGGAGAGCGTTGGATGGAATACCCTATTGACCAGACCAGAAAAAGTTCGCATGTTGAAAATTGTGCGAGACCACGTACAAAAGTGACATTTAGTGTGTAGATATTTGGTGTGCAGAGGTTGCGCCACGGGTCTCCGTGAAAGAGAAATTCAACGGCAAATAATACTGAGTACGCGGATGGAGTTTCGCTCGCGCGGAGTGCGGGACGTGCCGAGAGATCTTCCGTGCTTGCGTCGCACTGTCTCTCTTTGTCCCGCATTCGGTGATCGTGCCGCAGAGGGGCGAGAGAGACAGAGCGACGGAAGGATTCGCGGCGCTCCACGAAAGCACGGTGTGGAATCGAACCGCTGGCTCTGGGTTGGAGATGAGGAATGGGCCAGCCCACGGCGACCCACCGCCAGGGCGGCGGTATCGGCTGCAGCAGTAGTCACCGAAACGAGACGAGCGGTCTCTGCCACCGCAGCCGCTCAGCCCATGGGCCAGCCCATTCCTCAACTCTACTCTGGGTCCTGGGGAATGAGAGATTTGCCGGAATTCCTGCGGTGGTCAGTGCAGTACTAAAGGGACCTGTGGCTGTTCGCCCAGCGCGCTTTGGAGCCCTTTGGCGGCCCTTTGCGGCCCTCTTTGGGGCGCGTTAGCGCGGCACAGTGGGCCAGAAGACCGGTGGAGGCAGTCACAACCCGGGCTTTGAGGTCCAGAGTCGCTAAATGGGACTCGAACCGAACGTGTTACCCCATCTATGGGTTCCTCGTGCGGAGAGCAATTCATTGGTAGGGTCCCATGCACGTTTCGAGTCCTCATTTCGCGGCTCTGGAGCTCAAAACGCGTCTGGATTTTTGGCTGCCTGCGCCGGTCCTCTTGCCCACTGTGTGCGGTATACGCTTGATATACTGACGCCACGCTTAGCGGAGATTCGTGCATCTGGGTCAAAGCGTCACCACAAGATTCGCGCCCTAACGGTGTTGTGGCGTGGCGGGGCGGTGGGGCCGCCTGATGGATGAACGGGGTTGGCACACACCTGGGCGTTGAGACCTGCGACCTGCCTCATGTCCCCAAGGAGGGGATTCGGAAGGGGCATCATGAAGGTGGACGTACTATGCCCCCCCCCCCCTCTTGGGCACAAGGTAGGCAACAAGCACTATTTTGTTCCTGTAAGTACACTGTAAATGTTTTACGGTGAAAGTCTGCACCAACATATTGTGATGCAGATTTTATCCATAATACAAGGAAAAAGTGTACAAAATATTTATAAGGTACAAAGAATTTTCAAAGATATGTTACAAAGGCAGCTGCACCACCATTTTCACCACAATATGGAGAATCTTCACTATCTTCACTATAAGACATTTAGAGAGTAGGCAAAAATCGCTACATTACCCCCCTCCTTATCCTGGATCCGTGCCTGCTGCACACACCGCCCCCTCCTTTACCGAACAGCCGGCTCGACACTGTTTCGGAAGCCGGCTGGCGCCTGGCCTCACAATCCACCGTGTGATGCACAACACTTTCAGACGGAAAGTTCCTCGTCCGTGTCTGCTCAGAAGCTTTCCTAATGGGGCCAGCTGCCAGCTCGCGCTGGATTTGCTCCTGCAAAAGTTGAAAAAAAGTTTCACGCTGTACGTTTCAGTATGACGGCCGCCAGGACTGCTTTGGGTTTCCTGAGTGCACTGCTACTCAACGAATGTGACGTCATGTTTGTTAGAATGAGGATTTTGTTACGTTCGTTTGAATATGCGATGTCATATTTCTTGGCAATAGTGACACGGCCGTTAAATTAGGAGGACGTCACATTCGTTTGAACGTGGATAACATTCAAACGAATATGAGTGACACTCGTTGAATGACAGTGTGAGATACGCAGGATCCTGCACTCGAGTGCGCCAACATTACACTTACAGCCATAACGATAATTGCCGTTTTGTCTAGTGAGAGTAAGTGACACCACACACCATCGGCGGCTCGGGTTAGTCCCGTTTCCTTCTTCCGAAACAATCGGAATAGAGTGCTGCAAGTAGGCGACGCGAGAGAGAACAAGGTGTATTTTATGGACGATTTGGTCCAAGCCGCAGGCTGATTCCGAACGGTGCGCTCTCTCTCTCTCTCTCTCTCTCTCTCTCTCTCTCTCTCTCTCTCTCTCTCTCTCTCTCTCTCTCTCTCTCTCTCTCAGGTGTTCCTACATGGCGCCCCATGAGTGCGAGAGAGACAGACAGAGTGACAAACGCAGGGTTCGGATTCCTCCTGCAGCCTGTGAGTCCACTGTGCACCCCGCGCGGCGGCATAGGGGAGGCTGGGTCGCCCCAGACACCGCCACAGTCTGCGTGTCTGCGTTTGCAGTGCTGTACCACATTGTGCAGTTGCCCACACTGGTAAAGCAAAGGCATAAAAACTACGTCCTCAAGGGCATTAACGGTCTTTCACGCCCTTAAAGGGCGTGAATCGTTTAATGCCCTTGGGAAGGGCGTGAATGGCATAGGACTTTCAGGCAAAATTTTAATGCCCTTCCGAAGGCATTAAACGATTCACGCCCTTCACGGGCGTTTACGCCCTTTAAGGGCATAGTTTTAATGCCTATGTTTTACCAGTGCAGAAGGACATTGTTTCGCAGGTTTCGCTCAAAACGTAAACAAAGATAATTTGGCGACATTTTTAAAAAATATTTCACTTTTGCCGCTTTGACACCTGCGAGACTTCTTAGTGGAGTACTGCGCACACCCAAAACAAAATGACCTCTTAAATCAAGAAACAAGCAGTTTTCTTGATTTTTGTTTTTACCTAAACCAAGAAACGAAATATTACGAAACTTTTTCCCGTCCCGCCGCTGCGCGGTGGCGTTTATGTTTTGCTTCTCTTTTTTTCGCGAACGTTGAATGGAAATGCTTTTTCGGTGCCTGGCCGCCGCCTGGCCTTGCCACCTGCCACCCCGTTTGCTCTTACCCCTTGCCGGCGAGCGATGGGCAGGGCGGAGGGCTCAACCCGCAGAGCGGGCCCTGATAGGAAAAAAGAAAAAAAAAGTACGACAACTCGGTAAACACAAATTTACAGCGCACCCTCTCCTTTGCTGTCCCACACAGTAGGCCAGAAGACCAAAAATCGAGACACATTTTGAGCTCCTGAGTCGCCTGACAGGACTCGGTCCGAGCGTGTGACCCCACCAATGGATTCCTCGTTCGGAGAGCAATCCATTGGTGGGATCCGAGGGGTTACCCACTTCATATTTAGGTGGACACATGATTCCGGTTTCCCACGATTCCTGAACAAATCCAACAGAAAAAGTAAGGATATTTGAAGAAATTCTTTTGTTTCTTAGTGTTTTGGGACACTATTGGAAGATTACGACGACATACCATTGAAATCAAAAGAATTTTCAATAAAATTTCGAAAAAATTACGAATGATTTCCAGGTTGAGTGTACACATGATTCCCGGAGTGGGTAACCCCTCGGTGGGATCACCCTTTCAGTGCGAGTCCCTTTTAGCGACTCTGGAGCTCAAAACCCGTCCGGGATTTTGACCGCCTCCACCGGTCTTCTGACCCACACTGTGCCCCGATTTCCCTACACTGTAAAAATTTCTGTACTTTGGTACGGTGAAGGTACGGAAGAATATAGTACGGAAGTACGGACGAAAGTACGGAACGTCCGTACCTGTCCCATATAAGCTCATGTAAACGGGTACGGAATAAAGTACAGAAAGTTCCGTACTTGGCAAGTACGCACTGCTAATCCAAGTGTGAGACAGTCTCACACTTACAAGTGCATACCAACATGTCTCACGCTTGCAAGTGTGAGCCACATTTGTCTCACGTTTGCAAGTGTGAGACAGGGTTTGTCTCACGTTTGCAAGTGTGAGACACGGTTTGTCTTGCATGTGTGAGACAAACCGTGTCTCACACTTGCAAGCGTGAGGCAAACCGTGTCTCACACTTGCAAACGTGAGACAAACGTGGCTCACACTTGCAAGCGTGAGACATGTTGGTATGCACTTGTAAGTGTGAGACTGTCTCACACTCGGATTTGCAGTGCGGACGGTCCAGGCAAATTGTACCAGACATGTTCCGTACTTTTTCCGTACTTTTTTCTACCAGTGTACTGTGTACATAATGGTGCTGTTGGTCCTGTGCTGTCCTGCCGGCCCCTTCCTTCCCCGTGTTCGTGTCCACTGGTTTTCGATCTTGGACATTGAGATCGACAACAATGTTCTGTCCTAGACAATAGTGGCGGCGAGCCTGCCGCCGTCCCGGCGCGCCGCCTGATGCCGATCACAGCTTCCGCGTCGCTCTGTCTCTCTCGCACCCCCGCGGGACACGCCATGAGTGCGAGAGAGACGGCGACCAAAGCGCTGCACAGTGGGCCAAAAGACCAGGAGGCGTTGGAAATCCCGGACGGGTTTCGAGCTCGCAGGGCCGCGAATGGGACTCAGACCGGACGCGTGACCCCACCAATGGATTTGCTCTCCGAACGAGGAATCCATTGGTGGGGTCACAAGGTTCGTTCAAGGCACATTTACCGACTCTGGAGCCCAAAACGCGTCCAGAATTTTGGGACGCCCGAGCCGGTCCTCTGGCCTCTGGCCCACTGTGCGCTGTTCGGACACAGCCTGCCGCTATGGAGGCTGTTGCCCTGCGGCGCCCCTCCGCCTCCTAATTCTGCGCCCCGCCACTCTAGTGGGCAGCCGCCGGCTGATTCCGAGTGGGTCCCCCGGCAGTCTGTCTCTCTCGCACCCATGCGGTGCGCCCCGCGAGTGCGTGAGAGAGAGAGAGAGAGAGAGAGAGAGAGAGAGAGAGAGAGAGAGAATATCATCGGATTGCAGCGGCGGCGGGGCCTGTCCACCACGCCGAGCCTTGTCGCCCCATTGTCCTTGAGCCGGATGACATAGAGCCGCGGGGGCGAAATGGAAGCCGATGTCTCCGGGCCCGCCAATGCAGCCATGCGCCTCAGAGACACCAAAAGGGTAACGAAGTGGTCAAAAAAAATACCCGCACGGCAGCGGCGCAAGATCCAGATCCAACCCGACCCGCAACGCCTATACCCGACCCGACCCGCGCCGGACGGTGTAGCCCGCACGAGAGTCTGCGGGTAACACTATACCAAGTCTGGACTGGAGATGCCCGCACGCCGCCGCCGCCCCTGTAGGTAGGCAGTAACGCACGCTTGCCTGAGTTGCCGGCTGCCTACCTACAGGCCGTGCGGGTATCTGCGCTTGGCGACCGCTTCCTCCGGAGTTCGGCTCACGGCCCACCTTCCCCCACCAAACAGAACTGGCATTGGTAATTGTATACTTTAGGGGCTCCGCCGATCTGAAGCCTCTAAAGTACACCAAAAGACGCGAAAAATTCCGCAGAAACCAAAGATGATGACCATTTTGGAAGCTGGGCAACGGTTTTTCTGTAATTTCAAGTAAATAGTGACTCGCCATAACCTTTAATGACTTACTTCAATGTCATCGAACACGCGTTTACAGGATTGATTCGTTTAACACGGGAATTTTGACGACTTCCGTTCCATAAAAGATTGCTTCCGTCAAGGTTTCGACCGCTGTTAACGTTTCAAAAGCAAATGTGGCAAATGTATTCAAGTGGCTCATTTAGGCTCCAGATCGGCGGAGCCCCTTAAGTATACAATTACGCCCGCATTTCGTTGCCCGATTGGAGTCTCTGATGCTCATGGACCGGCGGGCAGACAGGCAGATATGGACACTCGGGCAGATAGACGGACGGACAGTCAGGCAGATAGGCGGACAGACAGTAGGACAGACAGCAAGGCAGGCAGACGGACAAAAAGTCAGGCTGCTAGTAGTGAGCGAATCGAATGAGGTCCCATTCAATTCGAAAACAAAACAATTCGAATTCGAATTATTTTGGACCAAAGCAGCTAAAAGGTGCTTACTTTAGCCCTTTTAATACCCAATTTGATTCGAATCGAATCGAATGTGCCCTGATTTGATTCAGTTCGGAAATATTTTCCATCATGCGATTCGATTCGATATTGAAAAGGGACGCTTCGCACACCACGAATGGACAGACAGTTTGGTACACCCGGACAGTCAAGCAGACAGACGGACTGGCAGACGGACAGACAGACAGACAGACAGACAGACAGACAGACACTCTAAATATCTTACGTAGAAACTTCCCAGAATACGAAAGAAATGGTGCAAGCATAATGCGCAGGTGGTTTTTCTTCGTATTACGAAGGTTTTTCTTTGAATCTTACGTATTAAGAAGAAATATTGCTTCGTATTATGCTGCAGCATAATACGAAGCAATTCCATGGCGCCGAATTCACTGCACTAAGCAAACCTTACAAACTATTTCAGGCCTTACAAAGAAAAGCAGCTTGTTACAACAAAGTATTTTGAGCATACATAAGCTTACAAAGAAAATACTTCGTAATTTACGAACTATTTCTTTGTATAACAAAGTAAATAAGTTTGTACTATGTATGCTCAATACACTTCGTAAGGTTTTAAGCGTGTGTAACATACGAATAACATAGGTCAAATTTCATTGTAAGACATTTAGAGTGCAGACGGACACTGGTCGCACACTGTAGTGCCCCCCGAGGAACACCATATGGTATTGTACCGGCGGTGTGACGTCACACCAGCCATCGTGCGCGCATAATGAGCCTGGTTGACCCTTATTTCCCAAAAAGGGCGCTCCCGTTCTCTGCTCGCCGCGCCGCTGCTACGTCAAGGCCGCGGCGCCCAGTAGCGCGCGCCACCGCACTCAGCGCCGCGGGCCCAAGTGTAGTTTGCACTGTGCAACGAATTAACACTACCGGTAAGTGTTCATGGACAATTTATGCCACCAACTGGAAACAATTTTGTGCATTGCCAAAAGTGGTCGTTGGTACTTGAGCCGTTCCCTTCGTATCATGGAAGATTTTTTCGTAATTAAGACATTTTGAGAGTCTCGCTCGAACCACTAGAGGTCTGCAGAGGCCTAACAGCGATGATGATGATGATGTTGATGGAAG